>JAAIIK010000034.1:31604-43555 GCA_014706435.1 Silurus glanis | reverse complement strand
TATATATATATATATATATATATATATGCCCTGCCCTGATACATTTATTTGACATTCCTGTATTTAATACATGGCTAAAAGTTTTCTGGTCACCAAGCCATCCCGCATACATATTGTGAGTCTTCGCACACGTTGGAAACACACAATATGTCTTGGCATGCTGTAGAAATCACAATTTTAAGCAAAAATATTCCAGCATGACAAAGCCCCTGTGCAGCCATCACACATACATATTGTGGGTCATCACACAAGTTGGAAATACACACTTTTATACAAAATGCCTTCACATGCGGTTCCAGCATGACAAAGCCCCTGTGCATGATCCAAGAAAATATGGTTTGCCAAATGACTGTTCTCCAGGCCTCCTTTCACAACATGATTGCTTTGACGTCATTAATGCTCTTGTTGCTGAATAGGCAAAAATCCACACAGTCACTTTCCCAAAATCTACGGGAAAACCCTTCCAGAAGTAATTGTAACAGCAAAAAAAAGGAATTAAAACTGGAATGTGATGTTCGCATGAATGTGACAGTCGGGTGTCCGGAAACCTTTAATATATTGCAGTTGATTAGAATTTTGATACGAGTGCTCATAAGACTGAAAATTGTACATTTTAAATTACCCAACATGGTGAAAATCTATAAGGATCTTGGCTCCTCAGGAACTGGAGCTCCAATGTAAAGAGATCTGCCCCCACCCTGTAAGAGGAGAATGATGCCTGTTATGTGATCAGGTATGGCTTATCACCTACAGGTTTTTGGATCACCTTTACGTATCATTTTCACGACTTATTTGATGTATCTTTGTTAATTCAGATAAATTCATATTGTTCTGTCACATTTTCATGTTTTCCATGCTCTACAAATTCTTATTTATAATCAGCTAATGGCCAGCCCATTCTGAATGTAACACTCCAAAAATGTGCATGACAGGGAGAACTCTAGGATCAGGGTTGAGAACCTGTGGTCTAATGTAGCTCATGTTTTCTGGACATTCCAGGCATTTAAATATTCAAGAATGGAGCTCAGTGGTTAAGATGTTGGACTACTGGATAGATCATGTGTTTAAACCACAACTCTCCCAAGCAGCCACTGCTGAGCCCTAAACTCAAATGTTCAGCCAGAAGCCATAAATGTAGAAGAAAAGGTTACATTCAGGCCTCCTCACTCCTATAGTCACACACCATGTCTTGTCTGGAGGCCTTACCTGCAATACAGCACTATTAATATTATTGATATTATTATTATTGATTGAAATGCAATCAGGTGACAAAATACTGCATTCACTACACAGCAACTGTTTATTTTTGTTGCCATATTTTGGGGTCCTTCTGTCCTTTTTATGGCATTCTATGGTTTTCACAGTCACCAGACCTTGACCCAGTTACACCTATAAAAGACTTTGGACTGATGTTTTGGAGCTCTCCACAATTATCAGAACATAAACTGAAGGAACGTGCTTTGGAAGATCAGTGTCCATAGTTCCAAGAATCTATATTATATAGTCTAAAGTTTGTGTATAGTCTTTCCTCTAGATTTTGGAATGTGTCAGTAAGGCACTGATGTCAGCATATTAATTCATCAGGGGTTAATATGTCAAGTCAGGGGTCTGTGCAGGCTACTTGAATTCTTCTGCTTTATTCTTGGCAAACATGCCTTTATGGACTTGTAATGTTGAAACAGACTTAGGAAAGTCTGTTTCAGTGGAAGCTCCAGTGGAAAGTCTTACTATTCAATTCTAAGCTTTCCACTTTGTGACAACAGTTTAGTTAAAACCCTATTAGAATGTGATGCTCAGGTGTCTTTCTGCAACACTTTCTGAAATAGTGTATATCAAGGTACACTGAAGCTATTCTGGCATCTCTAGTTGCTCCACCGCTCCTTTCTCTACCCATCCTGAGGCATCCTGAGGTTGCACCAGCTCCAGTCGCATCCCACCTCGTGAAGGTTATAGACCTTCAAAGTGAAGATGGCGACCCCGCAAACATCCTAACCATCTAGAGACGTACCAGCACCCTTTGGATCCTACTTCATGTAGAGGTTTGACAATAGACTTCTTTAACCATTCAAAGGCTCTGGCATGGGGGTGTTGGCTCTATAATGATCTCAGATGTTGAGCTATATTATGAGTTGGACTGTAGAAAGGACATTACTTATAATCACACACTCTGGTATTCACAGTAAATCTCTCCCTCTGTGTTTTGTATTGTTTTTAAGATTTATAATCATACTCTTGATATCACCCGAATGAGAATGGGTTCCTCTCAAGGTTTCTTCCTCATACCATGTAAGGGAGTTTTTCCTCACCACAGTCACCCCAGGTTTAATCATAGGATATAAACACACATAATTATATATATTTATTATATTATTTATTATAATATAATATGTTCTATAATTCTTACGCTCTGTAAAGCGGCTGAGACAATGTCCATTGTGAAAAGCGCTATATAAATAAACTAGAAACGCTAGTTCTAACGTACTAAGACAGCTTGTGTTGTTACTTTATTGTTTTAACTTTCAATTGTATATATAGATCACACCCTTGACTAATCATACAAAATGATTGTGAAACTGTAGGAGCGAGCGTACAGTGGGAATTTGGCCTAAAATACAATTTTGCACTAGGTGCTAAATAATATAAACACAGAGGTGGTGGGTGTGAAAACTGTCAAGTGTTAAAAGAAAAAAAGAGAGATGGAGTTTACACACACACACACACACACACACACACACACACACACACACACACACACTCTCTCTCTCTCTCTCTCTCAAGAGAGAGAGAGAGCTAACACAAAATAATTAGCAATTAACAAATGAACACCACATTCCCCACTGCTGATTTATTAAATCACTAAGCCAGGATTACAGGCCAAGAACAAAGCTGAAGAGAGTAGTGGGGGTGAGCAAAGGGTTATAATTCTGTGGTGAACTGAAACTCTAACAGATGGCAACCTAGGTACTAATCTCTCATCCAATACATTAGACACATTATTTCTCCTTTGACTATAAGAGACCCGACAAGCAAGACTGTATTTACACAAACCATTTTCTACCAGACCCATCTTTTCAATTGGCATCTTGGTTAAGAATGCATATCTCTTTGTTTGACCCTGCAATACTAACATTCTCATACAAAATATACTTATGTTGCTCTTGATTCAAATAGAAAATATAATACTAGTCATTAACGTGTATATAGGTAAAACAAACCAAAATCAGACACAGCGGGAAGTTGAGGAAGTTTTATTTGGAAACAGGATGGGCCGGGCTGGTGTGTGCCCATCAATGCAATCAGAAACAGTAGCTACAGGTGTAACGCTACACGTTGTTCAAAGAATGTCACCTCAGAATTAAAACAACCACATTCACACAAACATATGCGTGCATACACTCAGACTGCACGCTCTGTAAACTTCCACACCAATAATTTTGATACGGACAACAAAATTTGCATGGTAACCGATGATTACATCCAGAGGAACTCCAAGCACAAAATTACCCACAGTGCAATTCACCTACCTATACAGATATATATATATATATATACTTCTGATACATGTATTTATATATAGAGATCACTGGGATTTCAATAAAGACTTTCAATTAAACAATTTGATGAACATTTCAAAATCTCCATAAATAATCAGTGAAAAATGCAAATTTCTTTTTTTTTACAGTTAAGTCCTCAATATTAGCATTAGTCAGCAAATGGTCCCAAAATAGCGAGAAGAAGGGAGAAAAAAAAGAAAAAAAAAAAAAAAAAAAAAAAAGAAAAAGATACCCGGTTGATTTGTTCTTCAAACAAGAAGGGGGGGGGGTGTGAGACAAAATAAAAGCGCAAACAAACAAGTGTAGCGATAAGGGTAGGGGCAGCTATCTAAACACCAACAAGACAAGATCACAAGCTACACAGTGCATTTACAATGAGACGCACATCAGGCTACTATAATACACACAGAGCGGAAAGCTCCCTCATACATTTAATTGCCCACCAAGCACAAACACACACGCACACACCTTCATACACACACAAACACGCTCCTCTTTCTTCTGTTCATGTGATGTAATTAATTGTGTTTCATTAAGTGGATGTAAGAGTTGGTATTTTGTGTGTGTTTGTAGTGGGTGGGTTTCTGTATCAGTAGAATTATAATTATTAATAACGCTGTTTACTTGGTGGAGAGGATAAGGGCAACAATAAGCCCATAAAGCCCCAACACCTCAGCAAAGATCAGAATAAGGATCATGCCAACAAACAGGCGAGGCTGCTGGGCTGTGCCTCGAACTCCTGCATCTCCTACGATCCCGATGGCAAAGCCGGCAGCAAGGCCACTCAGACCCACGCTCAGACCAGCACCCAGGTAAAGAAAACTCCTGCACACACAGATAGAGAAAGAACTTTTACTCAATACATAGATCATGGACCAAACGTCTACTCGCTCAGCAGGGCCCAACGGCATTATGTGGAAACATAAAAAAAACCAAAAAAATGTAAGACGCTTATAGCATTGGAAAGATTCAATACAGGTCCAGCAACTGAAAGACATTCACACTTGTGTATCACTACATAGACACATTTAATAATGAATAATAATAAATATTAATAATAATAATAATAAAGATTTAAATCCAATTCCAGGTAATTAATTCTAATAAGAAATGAAATATTGCTACACTGGCCCACATTTGACCCACATGCAGTTAAGTGCCCTGGATGCTAGACCTTGAAGCCTGAAGATGCCCAAAACCAAAATGTGATGTGCATCTCATCAAAAATAAGACTATATTAGAAAAAAAAGGCTCTGAAAGACATGGTTATCATCTTTACACCATATAGAGTACTAAAGAGCCATATTGTTAATAAGTAATGGGATATTTGTATTACTTACCTGTAAAGAACAAGATTCTGTGAAATGTTGTTGGCAATGAGTACGGCCACCACCAAACCATAGATGGCAATAATACCCGCCATAACCACAGGGATGATGGACTTCATGATCAGCTCCGGTCTCATCACAGACATAGCAGCAATGCCTGTGCCGCTCTTGGCGGTGCCATACGCAGCTCCAAGTGCTAAATACAAAGAGAGCAAAAATAAAACCGAAGATTTTGTGTGAACAACAGGGGTGAAAACAAAACCTACTGTGCACACTGTGTTTGATGTGAACATAATCACCGACGGTTTAAGATACACAAGTGAGGTTTCTTGCTGAACCAGAACCAAACCCTGATTACCGCACATAATCCCGACACCTGGTTGTGAAATTCCTGGTGTTGCATCTCTAATGTTTGTTTTAAACGCATACACATACGGACACACCCTCGACCACTGCTTCAGCAGCTGCATTGAGAACCAAGGTCAGGAGGCAGCATGAAGCGGTGGGACATTTTTTTTTTTTGCCCTAGTAGTCACGTTCCCCAAAAAAATGGGAACTTCCTCCCGGTAGAGGAAGTGCAAGACATGAATCACTGTAACAAAGACAAGATCAGACGAAATGATCAATCGGTCTCTGTGATCTGGGGAGGGGGAGGGATGACCAAAATAAAAAAGGACACCTATATGACAATTTTTTAGATTTAGACACAACTTGTACGTGGATTATTATAGGAATGTGGATTATGCTTCAATGATATAATATGGAAAAAAAAAGGCTGCAATCAAAAATTACAATGTCAAACTAGGTATATAAAAGCACCTTCAAGGGGGCAATAATGTATCCCATAACTTTGAGGAATAAACTATGTTGATCAGATAATATATGGTGTATATATATATATATATAAAAAAAAAAAATCGTGGTTCACTGCAGGTTCAGGATCAATGCAATAAAATGTTCTCTTTTAAAACGCCACTAAAGAAGGGACCTACAGCAAATCTGCCAGAACATACATACACATACATTATATATATACACATACACATACATTATATATATACACATACAATATATTTATATATATATATATATACATATATATATATATATATATATATATATATTTTTTTTTTTTAGATAAACACGCTGGATTAAGATGCGTAGTAGATTTTATTTTTTGCTAAAACGACCAACCTAAATAAATAATTTAAAAGGCATGTCTACGTCAAGCAAGACGTCACGTGCCATGATGGAACCCTTCTCTCTGCTTCCCTTCCCCCATACCGAAGCGCATCAATGATCCAGAACGTTCAAATCCTGATCTTTAAGCTAAAAAAAAAAAATGACAAAACGAATTAAAATACGTATCATTTTCAACTGTGTAGAAATCCTCCTTACACCGGGGGTGAATGTGGAAAAAACGCCGTGTCTGCCTTACCGCTGAACACCATCGCTGCCGAGGCGCCCATCACTGCGAAGAAGGGGGAATACTCGGGACTCTCGGAGGACATCCTTCACGACACTGTGCACAAACTAGCCGGAGAGAAAACGAAAAAAGAGAGCTTAAACGTCCTGGGTTTTGAGCTTTCAGGAGTGACCCTTTCAGAATGTCAAAGGCCCGAAAGAAGCGGAGTGTGCAGGAGCGAAGTCACGAATCCCTCAGAACAGCAACTCACCGGCGGAGAGGAAGAAAATGGCGATCCAGAGGCAGTCACATGACCGAGCATGAGTGCTCGAACCATTTCCGCTTTTGAAGGGGACGACCAATAAACGTGCAACCTATTTTCCACATTTCTGTGATTCATCTGTAACATGTTACGAACATTTTTTTTGTCTTAAAACTATAATAAGACCTATCACATTTTTGTTTGTTTGAAAATTGTTATCATATTTGTCCTTCCCGTATGAAGCCCCCCTTTCTGATATTTTAGTATGATCCATTGCAGTCTGGGATGTGTGAACAGAGGGCTGCTGCGTTTTTTTTAAAGCCTTTAGGCCTAAATGCGAATTTCAGGTTTGCATAAACCATGCACACTATTTACAGTCTCAATTAATAATATTCCTGAATGGGACTAAACTCATATTTTAATGGTATTTACAAACACAGTGTTAGTATTAAGGCTGTCAATCTGAATTTTCCCCTCAATATGTAGCACTGAGCAATTGCTCAATAATATAAATACAAATATATGTATACACCACATAAATGCATAAACCAAAAATAACAGACAACACTCATATTTCAATGGTATTCAATTCAGAAACTTGAAACTTCATAAACACACTACCAATATTAAGGCTGAAACTAGAGAGGTGTGATTTTTTCCCCCCAATATGTAGTACTGAGCAATTGCTATATTAGATTATCTGTGTTTATATATTCATATAAAACAAATGTTACAGTCCATTAAAATTAGGCAATTGAGTAATTTTGCATCTGCTAGTCATATAGGAAGTGTGTAGTGAGCACTGATCATGTGTTTGGTCCCATGACTTGAATGGAATTTCAGACTCCAAAAAGGAGGAAGTTACCCTGACTGCACCCCCCCCCCCCCCCCCCCCCCCCCCCGCCCTTTTTTTTTTTTTTACACACACACACACACACACACACACACACACGGTTTTAAAAGTTGGGTTAAAATGTTAAAGGTATGTTCATACTATGGTGTGGAAATGCCACTATGGTGTAAACCAAGTATGTGGACACATGGACGTTTGTTTGCTGAATGTGTCTATTTCTTTTTTAACTGAAACTTTAAATTATTGTACAGTGAAAGACCTCCAATTTAAGGTCAACGTTTAGTTACTAGTCACTGTTCATATACATGTATACACAGTACATAATAGAGTAAGGGAAGTTGCTTAAAACTGATTTTCACACAATTGTGCAATAGAAGGTATTTCATTAACGCAATCGGTTCTTAGTCCAACGCGCGACAGAATCTAGTTTGCAAAATGGTTGTTTTTTTCATTTATAATGCAATAACTTAATGATTCTTGTAATTATACATATAGTTGTTTCATATACTTACCCTAGTAGATTTCAACTAGCATGAGTAGATTCTCTGATGTTAGTACATACTAAGTATATACAAAAACATATTAAGGGTTACCTGAGTATGTTTTATATATTCGATTCTTCAAAGTAGCCTTTACATAACCTAGAGGTATGTTTGGGGTCATTGTCCTTTTGTAAAATAAATTATGGTCCCACGAAGTGCAAACCGGGTGGGTGGCATGTGGTAAACATGCTGGTTAATTGTGCCCTCAGTTTTAACCAAATCACCAACAGTGTCACCAGCAAAGCAGAACCACACCATCACACCTCCTCCTTCATGCTTCACATTGGGAACCACACATTCAGAAACCTGCTGTTTACCCTCTATACATCTAACAAGTGCGGCTGGAACCAAAACTCTCAAATTTGGACTCATCAGACCAATGGACAGTCTTCCACTGATTTAATGTCCATTCGTTGTGTCTCTTCTGCTTGATGTTCTTCGGAAGTAATGTTTTTTTGCTGCAGTTTAACCATGAAAGCCTGACTTACGCAGTCTCCTCTGAACAGTGGATGTTGGGGAAATATGTCTACCACTTGAACTTGAAAAAAGTGATTTAGAGGTGGGTAATTCTAATAAACTTATCCTTTGCAGCAGAGGTAGCTCTTGGTATTCCTTTCCTGGGACTGTCCTCATGTGAAAATAATACAAAATTAAGGAAAACCACTGAAGGAAAAAGTATATCCAAAACCACTAAATAATATACTTTATTAATTTATAACTGCTTTATCCTGGTCAGGGTCTTAAACTCTAAGCCTAGCCGGGTTGGAACTATGAGCCTGAAACTGCAGTTTCAACTATTGTGTGCACACACTGACACCAAGACACTTCACCTTTCTGCAAAAAAACGAACACTTAAAAAACTCTAAATAGATTCTTACCTGAGCTTTAGAGAATCCTGAACTGTGAGGTGACAATGGTGCCCTCTTTGTGACTGCAGTTAAAAAAAAATGTGAAAGATTTTTATAGTAGACTTTGTAGTAGTGGTAGTACCTAGTTTAGATGATGATCTACAGTATTATCTATCTTTCAGCTTGTTTTTAATAGCTTTTAATAGCTGATTCTTATCACATTGAGAAAATGTCAGCTAGAATTGATAAAGTACTTGGCCTAAAAAAGTTCCCAGATAGAAAATTGACATATGTTAAACCATCAGTGCTGACAGATTTTCAGACACCTTAAAATCAACCTTGTAAACGTTACTCCAGCGTTGTATATGGAGATTTATTACAATATAGCCACATAAAACATTATTTTAGCTCTACATTAAAGTAGAATCCGAACTGCGGGTGTAGTTCATATTCCTACCAGTGGATGTCGCGGTTTCTGCTGCTTAAACCCAGATAAGATTTTTGCACTAACACGTATATCCCTCTAGTCTTCCCACGTCACACTAATTCTTTTCCTTCAACAGCTGAGCAGGTAAAACCCACTTTTTTGACTAAATGTTGTAAATATATGTCGTAACATATGTATTTATATTCAATATAGTTTGTCAAAAGATAAAGTTATTACAGGGGGCACTCGGATTTGAACCGGGGACCTCTTGATCTGCAGTCAAATGCTCTACCACTGAGCTATACCCCCACACACCTTACACACCTTGAATAACAAAACAGTCGCTCAGAAGGTCAGGGTAACCTCATATGGACACAAGCACATTTCCTAAATCATATTCATTACATTCAGCACAAGTGTTCCAGCACTTAACAAGTCTAGATTTTTCTAGGACAAAATATATCAAACTTTTTTTGGTTGTCAGGTAGCTCACCTTGGTACACATTATATTGCATATCACAGATCTTATTTCCCCCAGGCAACAAGTATTTAAACAATGATTCTTACATAGTACAGTTGACGACTTACACCCTGCCCTACCACAAATATGTGTTAGAATCACTGATAAATACTATAAATAACAGTTTATTTACTACAATTTACACCTGTTGCATTTTGGATATAGACTAACTGCATTTCATTGGCTTTGTACTTGCAATCTTTTTAATGACATTAAAGTTGAATCCAATTTATTGTGTATACTTTTGACTACAATATCAAGAAAAATGTATATATTATATTCCCTATTTGCAAACATGTAATCTAACTTGAGCATGTAGCAGAAGATTGGGCTTTTGGTCTATAATCTAATCTGTATTCTACAGGATTATCACATCCTGATTCAAATAATAGCAGTTATTTACAGGCTAAGGACTAACTAAAGGAACAACTAAAAAATTGTATGTTAAATTGCTTCCATTGTTTTGTATTTTCCTGGCTAGTATTAAGTTTTTTTTTTTTTTATATTATTAAGATTCTTAGCAATAGATTCTTGGCAAAGACAGCATTATATACAATTTCAAAACACACAGTCCTGGTGAACCGGGCATTGTGCATGAACATAGCTGCTAAACCTGGCCAATAAAGTTTTGAATAGGTTGTTTTTAGTATGGAAATCTAAAATTTGTAACTTAGAGTGTAATGTAGAACATATAAGATCACAAACTGGTCTGGACTTTAGGGCAAAGGTTTAAGTCATGTGGCACTCATTATCCAGCATTAGTAGTTGCAGAACTGCAAGTCGGGTTTACAACTAGGCTGCTTGAAGCTGGAAATGATTGTAAAGGTCCATGGGAGATACCGGGCTTGCAGCAATTTATAACTGCTCATGAGAGTGAAAATTTCTGAGCTAGAAGGATATATATCAATGTATTCTGGGACCTATGATCTAAAGATAACATTCTTCTTCTTCTTTCGGCTGCTCCAGTTAGGAGTCACAACAGCGGATCATCTGTTTTCATACTACCCTGTCCTTTACGTCTGCCTCTCTCAAACCAACTACCTGCATGTCTTCCCTCACCACATCCATAAACCTTCTCTTTGGCCTTCCTCTTTTCCTCCTGCCTGGCAGCTCCACCCTCAGCATTCTTCTACTGATATACCCCATGTTCCTCCTCTGCACATGTCCAAACCATGTCAATCGTTTCTCCCTCACCTTGTCTCCAAAATGTCCTACATGCGCTGTCTCTCTAATAAATTCATTTCTAATCCTGTCCATCGTCGTCACTCCCAATGAAAATCTCAACATCTTCAACTCTGCTACCTCCAGCTCCACCTCCTGTCTTTTAGTCAATGCCACTGTCTCTAATCCATACAACATCGCAGGGCTCACCACAGTCCTATAAACTTTCCCTTTCATTCTTGCAGATACGCTTCTATCACAAATCACTCCTGTTATCACTCTTCTCCACCCACTCCACCCTGCCTGTGCTCTTTTCTTCATTCTCTAACACACTCTCCATTACTTTGCACTGTTGACCCCAGGTACTTAAACTTATCAACCTTCACCATTTCTTCTCCCTGTAACCACACCACTCCACTGCCCTCCCTCTCATTCACACACGTACTCTGTCTTACTCCTACTGACTTTCATTCCCCTTTTCCTTAGCGCATACCTCCAGCTCTCCAGTCTCTTCTCAACCTGCACCCTACTCTCACCACAAATCACAATATCATCTGCAAACATCATAGTCCATGGAGACTCCTGTCTGACCTTGTCCGTCAGCCTGTCCATCACCACTGCAAACAGGAAAGGGCTCCACCCTCCACCTCCACCTTGAACCAGTCTGTCATTCCTACTGCACACTTCACTGCTGTTACACTGTCCTTATAAATGGTGCATATCTGCACCACCCTCATATACTTCTCTGCCACACCTGACTTTCTCATACAATAACACAATTCCTCTCTCGGCACCCTGTCATACGCTTTCTCTAGATCCACAAACACAAACTCCTTCTGACCTTCTCTATACTTTTCTATCAAGATTTAGAGAAAACGTGATATATTTATTACTTATATTTATTACTTAGTTGCTTGGTCAGTGTTTTTCTTATTATTACCACTAGATGTCGCAAATTCCATGTATCCATAGATACTAAAATTTGCAAGTAAATGAAATTATTGTTGAATATATATATATATATATATATATATATATATATATATATATA
>JAAIIK010000034.1:0-26604 GCA_014706435.1 Silurus glanis | reverse complement strand
ATAGATAGATAGATAGATAGATAGATAGATAGATAGATAGATAGATAGATAGATAGAAAGTCAGACAAAGAAAATATACATGATCTAGATATGTGGCGCGATATAATTACTAAATGCTATGTAGTCTATGGTATAGTTTGGTGGTTTCCTCATGCACAGTGCACGACTCTATGTGTAGACTGTACAGTAAACAGGAATATGGCCTACCCTTCTCCTGGGAGATTCATCGCAGTGCTCCATGAACGCAACTGCGCGTGCATCAGAGCATGTAGATGATGTAGGAGAGAAACACGAGTCCGATGATCGCGAAGAACATCAGCATCAAGATGTCCACCATAGTGTCCTCTTCCGAGAAAACAAATACAGCTCCGGAAAGCGGTTTGTGGACAAACCCCGGACAGCTGATTTTAGTGAAGAGCTGATTTCCGGTGCAACCCTGTAGGGAACATCCCCATCTGTCTCCCCCCCGTCACCGTACGGTGGGCGCCCGACTGCATGAGCTATTCCTACTGATGCTTCGTGTATGATCATAACAAATATAGTATTGCTTTCACAGGCATATATAACCAAAGCAATGGCCACCGTCTATTCCCAGACTATTATTATCTGTGTGGATTCAGCCTATCATGGTGAGGCCACAACTGTAAAACTGTTATTATTAAGCATGGACTGTAAAGTTACAAGAGTATGCAAGATTATCGAGCTGAATTAATCTTACCACAGCCCAACTAACCACAACAACCGAGCAAATATCAATCAATCTTTTCTTAAGTTATCAGTATTTGTTATCCAAAGATATATCACTGTATTTCAACTCCTTTCTAGGAGTTGAAATCTACCATTAGCTAATGGTAGTAAATTTGTAACACAAGTGTACTTCATAAAGGGTATCATAATGTTATATTAGCTAGGACTATTTTTGTATCTTGATAGATAACAAATATTGCACTGGGTATGACCTCCATGTCTAATGGGGATCATACAGGCCATCCACAAATAGGAGAAGCCATATAATGTCATCTTCTATAGATCTGTATTAGATTTATTTTCCACCCTAGACTGCCAGAAGTTATTTAACCCTAACTGATGAATAGCGTTTACAGGTGAATAGTGAATAGATGAATAGTGAATAGCTTCTCGTTTCTTAAACAACCATGTAGGAAGACAAATCCTGTGGTCGTGGAAAAGATGTTAATCTGTTTCAGAAGAGTCAAATGAATGGCATGCATCAAGCAAACATCTAAGGAGATTGCTGAAACTACATAAATTGGGTTAAGAACTGTCCAACGCATTATTAAAAACTGGAAGGAAAGTGGGGAATCAGCATCTTCAAGGAAAAAAATGTAGTCAAGAAAAAGATTGAATGATTGTGATGAACTCATGGCTATGTTTAATAGTGAAAATAAGAGCATTTCCACACACACACACACACACACACACACACACACACAATGCGAAAGAAATTTAAGGGATTGGGAATAAACAGCTGTGTAGCCTTAAGAAAGCCACTTATCATTGAGGCTAATTGGAAAAAAAAGCTTCAATTTGCTAAAGAGCATAAAGATTGAACTCTGGATCAATGGAAGGTGGTCATGTGGTCTGATGAGTCTGCATTGTCCCTGTTCCAGAGTGATGGGCGCATCATGGTAAGAAGAGAGGCGGATGAACTTATGCACCCATCATGCCAAGTGCTTACCGTACAAGCCTGTGGGGGCAGGGCTATGATCTGGGGTTGCTGCAGTTGGGCAGGTCTCTAGGTTCAGCAACGTTATGTGCCCAAAGAATGAGGTCAGCTGACTACCTGAATATACTGAACGACCAGGTTATTCCAGCAATGGATTTTTTTCTTCCCTGATGGCATTAGCATATTCCAAGATGAAAATATCAGGATTCATCAGGCTCAAATTGTGAAAGAGTGGTTCAGAAAGCATGCATGAGACATCATTTTCACACATGGATTGGCCACCACAGAGTTTAGACCTTAACCCCATTAAGAATCTTTAGGATGTGGTGGAGAAGACTTTGTGCAGTGGTCTGACTCGCCCCTCATCAATACAAGATCTTTTTGAAAAATTACTGCAACTCTGGATGGGAATAAATGTTGTGACATTGCAGAAGCTTATCGAAACAATGCCATGGCGAAAGTGTGCCGTAATCAAAGCTAAAGGCGGTCCAACAGAATATTAGTGTCTTTTTTTTGGACGGGCATTGTACATTAGCTTATACAGTACTATTCTCATAATGAGTGACAGATCTGCATACATACTTATAGCACATTTCCCTCCTACTTTTTTCCTTTTTTTCTGAATATTGCTCCTGAGGTTAATTTGGATTCAGCTCTTTTTACTGACCTGGTCTCCCTGGATGCCCATGTCACCTAATCTGCCACTGCCAAGCTGCAATCAAAACAAGTTTAAAACAGAGCGCACACTCGACCCTGATTGGTGGCTTGCTGTGTGATTGACCAGTTAAGTTTTAATTAACTGATAAATAAAACGGAACGACTGATTTTGCATATTGTAGTTGAGTAAAAAGAAATTTGTCTTTGAAATGTAATGAAGTTAAAGTAAATGTCCCCCCAAATAGAAATAATTGAGTAAAAAAGTACTTAAGTACAGTAACGAATTACATTTTCTTAGTTACTGTCCACCACTCTACTAGACTACAACATTTTTTTTTTTACATTTAAACATCCAATAAATAAAATTTAAAGGTTTACTATGTTGGTGAAAAGTCATACTGTATTTGCGATGTATTATCCACACTCCAATTAAGCATTCTGGTGATTTAGGTGTGACTGACTGATTGGTTAATGAAATGGCAGATAACAGCACAGTCTGCTAAACTACAGAGGGCAAGCCATTCATCTTTCAGATAAAGTGATCCGTGTTTAGTGTCTGTTGCATACACAATCAAACACAGTGATCAGACAAAATATTGAAAGGTTCTTTTAGTGATCAACACACAAGGCAGCTCCAAGCCATATTTAGATCACCTACTGTTAATGTAATAAAGGAAAAGCAGTTTTAAATAAAAACACAGGGTTAAATTTTTGAGCTAGAACATTGGAGCCCAGTGTGGCAGTTCACTTAAAAATAATACAAATTGACACCATGTTAATGGAAAGAACACACAAATAATATTTATATATATTAAAAAAAAAAAAAAAAAAAAAAAAAAAAAAGTTAGAATGAGTATGTAAGTTTCAGTAATTTTACGAGTGATACCTAATGGGCACTTCCTGTTTGTGTACCTAATACGTCTCTTAAGATCAAATGAAGGCTTCGGGTTTATGCCTATATCCCAATATTTGTTCAAATATGTTTACAAATGCAGCACTGTGGTCCTTTCTAACATTTCTATTGTATGTCTCTGTATATGGTGGAAAGGCAATAAAGCTTACTTAAACTTGGTTGCATTTGTTACAATAACCATTACTTGCTATCATTAGCAGTAAAATAAATACAGTTCTAAGGTAAAGCTAAGGTTTTTATGAAATTGATATAACCCAGGGTATATTATCTAAATGTTAAAACCTGGTACTTTTCTAGAACAGGATTGTCTTCCATGACTATTCTTACTTAGAGACATACAACTTTATAAATGATTAGCACATAGTTTATCATTAGAGTTTGATCAGTATATAAAAGTTCAACCATCTGAACTTTAATAACAAAGTAGTACACCCATGCTTTAGTTGAACATACAATTCCAGATTTGGTCCTCTGTTTGCTGTTAAATTAACCTTCACTCTTCTGGGAATACTGTCCTCTAGATTTTCGATGTTAGGTGAGGAGGCCCGGGGTTTTAGTCCACAATCCAGTTCATCCCAAAGTTGTTCAGTGGGGTTGAGCTCAGAGTTCCATGTAAGAAAGTTAAGTTCTTCCAGTCCAATAATAAAAGTGAAGGGAAATCTATAACATACAATGACATTGTAGACAACTGCGTGCTTCCAAATTTATAGCAACCGTTTGGGTAAGACTGTATGAGGGTCAAATATCAACAGTTTTGCCAAAATATGATGTATTTTGAGATGTTATATAGTAGTATAGTAGTATTTTTTGCCTTTAACCTGAAAGCATCTGATTCTGTTACATATGTATAGAAAAACTATTTCTAACTATTGTAATCAGCATGAGCAAAAGCTTCTTGATCTGTTTAGAGGAAATTTGCAAGTTCCAAGTTTCAATCAACTTAACTGATCTCTGTAAACACGTACATATCTAAATGTACAATAAAAGACACATGGACCAGACAGGCTTGGGCCCAGTTTAGCTTTTTTATTTTATTATTATAATTGTTTTGATGCTTCAGGCTCATATAGAGGTTTTGCTTTAAAATGTTTTAGAATATAGGGCTTTTACAATTCAACAAACTAATTCAACTTTGTATTAAAATAATATTGAATTAAATGGCCAATAGTGACACCTGATCACTATGTGGGTCTTCCCCCTAAACAGTTGGTACAAATGTTGGATGCATACAATTTGTATAGGATGTCTTTGAATGCTGTAACATTGAAAATTCTCCCATTACTAGAACTAATTCCAGGCCAAAAAAACATGTTGATGAATGCACCTGTAAACAAAGTTAGATCCATGAAGAAATGGTTTGCCAAAGCTGGAGTGAAAGTACTGTAGCAGCCTGCAAAGATCCCTGACCTTGAATACACAACACTTAAATATAACTGGAAAACTGAGCACCTAGATTTCTCACCTAAAATACCTGACAATGCTCTTTATGCTTTTGTAGATGAACAAGCACAGATCCTCACAGCTGAGTTTCAAAATTTAGTGGAAAGCATTCCCAAAAGACTAGAGGCAGTTAGAGAGGCAATACAGGACAACATACTAATGTTACACACATTTTGAATGGGATGCTCAGAATGGGATGCCTACTTTTAAATATTTTAAGCCTCAAGTTACTTTGGAGGTGTTGTTAGATATGAACAAATGGAAAACACTGTACATACATGTGTGCATCATAGATTGACTGAATAAATGCACGGTGGTAAAATGTAAATAAATAAATCAATTTAGTAATTCAGAGTAAGGTGTTCTGTGCCGTGGCTATTTTAACAGCCACTTATTTAATTAGACCAGTGTGTTCTAAGGGTGGCAAAAAGACGGGCAAAAAGGTACAGGGTGCAAGCTTCAAAGAAAAAAACAAACAAACAAACAAACAAACAAACAAAAAGGCTAGTGATGAACAAGTATGTACTATGAGACATCATAACAAAACTGAAGACTGTAACAAGAGGAAACACATGTGACATTGATAATTGTTTCCATTTAGGTCAAGGCTAGCTGTTCTACAGGAGTTAATTATGGAAGACTAGTTTTGACAAGCAACAGAACACAAAGAAAAGTGAAATCTTTGAACTGTTATTATTTAAGGTAATGGACAAGCAGACAAGCTGCTTTATCTTTACAAGCAACGATCACATTCAACATGTAAAATAAAAAAAAAGGTTCTTGTAAAAGCGAAAAAAGTTCCTTGTTAGACTAATTTTGCTGTTTTGAACATATATGTTAAATCTTTGATGTGACATTCAATATAGTTTGTACACTATAAGCAGCAAAGTAAGGATTGGTCTCGTTTCTACATAGGGTGGAATATGATATGTTAGAAGTTCAGAATATTGTCTCTAGTGACAAACTGGCCTGTCTTGATATACAAATAGATCTGTTTTATTCCACTGATATTGATTAACTGACATTACAAATCTGGCTCATACAATACGAACAAGGTAATGAGAATATGCAAAGACAGGGAGGGGGAGGGAAAAAAAAATAACTTCATAAAGAATAGTGCAGATAAACATGCTGAGATACATCATACAACACACATGGAATGTTCCTGAACATAACTAAAAGAAATAATTAAAACACATAAGAGGATAGTTCTTAGGCACAGATTTAGCGTAGTCTACAATGCTATAGCATTTTTCACAAAGAAGCTAACAGTGATATTTAGTCCAGGACTAGGCTTAATCGGTGTCAAGACAAAGAAAGAAAAACCCCACTAAAATGGTCCACAGATTGTGCTTCCTCCATCCCTTTCACTGGTCCTCCAGTTCTGCTCTCAGGTAAGTGGTGAGTGCTATGTGTCTACTTTTTGTTTTTATGAGGAGTAGAGAACACCGCTTTACCTTTACACAGTATATGTGCAGCAAAAAAAAAAGAAAAAAAAAAGAAAAAAAAAAAAAAAGAGGCTAGTACATATGTTTTATATGAAAGCACAGAGATGAAGTGTTACACATGAAGGAGATGATGAAAACACTGCTTTGTGAGCAGGGTCACCAGGCACACTATAACCATACACAAACCGATACCACAGTAAGAGGATCTTTTTAGATACACATGTATTCCAGTTTCACAATACCCATGAGGTCTGATGGATACGCTTTAAGACTCAGTGGAACAAATGGAATGATCAGAAGTCTCATGTCCAAGCATCATTACTACTGCACAACCATTAAGATGCCACATGGGATAGAATGATAGCTACACCTAGCGACAGGCTGCAAAAAAGTCAGAAAAGAAAAAAAAGGTTCTCATTGTCATGGCAAGTGAGGAATGATTGACATGGCTAGGAATGTCTTTTTTCACGAAGTGCTATAAAGTAGCCTTGAAAAAAAAATTCAGGAGGTCTGTTTGGGTGTGAATGTGTCATTAAGACATTAAGTGCCACTTGTGACAGCACCTCTCCAAGACTGAAAAACAAGACAAGGTAGACAGTCAAGACAGCAAGAACTAAGAGGGAGCAGAGAGAAACAGAGCAGGTCAAGCAAGACACGGGTATACACCATGTGTATGTATGTCTACACTATAGCATTGTGCAAGTGAATTTTTGTACGCATGTGTTTTGCATGAGTTATCGGCATAGATGCGTTAATAAGAAAGCAGAAATAAGGAAAAGAAAATAGCTCTTAAAACATGGAATGGCACTGGGCCTCCTGTTATCCATTTCTCTCTATCTCTCTCATTCCCTTTCTCTCCATCTCCCTCTATCCCCTTCTTGTTTACTTTTTTTTAAATGGCCTCTACATAGTTAGCAGGCAGCATGCCCTGCTGACCAGTACGTTCCACTCTCCCATACATCCATCCTTCATCGATTGGCTGCACGTCCACAATCACATCCCCGTCTAGGAATGACACTTCATCCTCATCAGCTGCTGCGTAGTCATACACTGCTCGGTAACGTTTCTGAAAACAGGCAAATGCGCACACGTATTAATATCGTTTCTATCACATATTTTGAACTGAAGCTATTGACCTGCATGTGCACTGCTGAAACATGACTGAATAATAAAAATAACAACTTGCAACTTGAAATACATTTTTAGGTTCATATTGAAGGACCAGAAATTTCAAGACTAACAGAAGTCTGAGAAGAAAATACTGCCTTAATAGTATCATATTAAAATCTAAAACGGGGAAACTTTCTAGGCCCTGAGCAGAATAAAGAAAAGCATTTGTATTCATGCTGAATCATTTAGAGAACTGAACTGCTCTGTCTAATCGATAGAGATCTTGAAAGAGTTCCAAAGACCTTTGTGTTTGTGCATGTGTGTAATAAACTACCCCAGAGCTGGGCGGAGGAGCTGCCGCAGCTTGGCGCACCGGTTCTGGCTCATAGTGGTAGTTCTGCGATGCAGCTGGGGGTTGGTATGCTGGGGAAAAAAGAAAGATTGAGAGAGAAAAGCAGAACGTGTAACAGTTTGTACTTTCCTAGCAATGAAAATCAGGTTCAATGCCATATACAGTTGAAACCAGATATTTACATACACTTCATAAAAGAACACAAAAACTTTTTTTTCTTTACTGTCATACATTAAATCAGAGTAAACTTTTTCTGTCTTAAATCAATAAATATTAACATTATTTTGCATTTGTTAAATGTCAGAATCGAGCGAGGGAGAATTTTTATGTATTTTTATTATCACTTTCATCAAAGTCAGAAGTATACATACACTAAGTTTATCATGCCTTTAAACAAAAAAAAAAAACTCCAGATGATTCCATTCTGAGCTTAAGAAGCCTCTGATAGGTAAATTGATTCCATTTGAGTTAATTGGTGGCACACCTGTGGATGCATATAAAGGCACACCTCAAACACAGAGCCTCTTTCTTTGACATCATGGGAAAATCAAGAGAAATCCACCAAGACATCAGAAAAAGAATTGTTGACCTCCACAAGTATGGCTCATCCTTAGGTGCAATTTCCAGATGCCTGAAGGTCCCACGTTCATCCGTTCAGACAATAATACGCAAGTATAAAAAACATGGGAATGTACAACCATCATACCGCTCAGGAAGGAGACGGATTCTGAGTCCCAGAGAGGAACGTTTTTTGTTGCGAAATGTGCAAATCAACCCCAGGACAACAGCAAAAGATCTTGTGAAGATGCTGGCTGAAACTGGTAAGACAGTGTCATTATCCACAGTAAAACGAATACTGTACTGCCATGAGCTGAAAGGTTACTCTGCGAGGAGAAAGCCATTACTTCAAAACCACCATAAAAAAGCCAGACTACAGTTTGCAACTGCACATGAGGGAAAAAATCTTAATTTCTGGAGACATGTCCTGTGGTCTGACGAAACAAAAAATTGAACTGTTCGGCCATAATGATAAACGGTATATTTGGAGGAAAAAGGGCGAAGTTTGAAGCCTCAGAACACCATCCCAACTGTCAAGTATGGGGGTGGTAGTATAATGTTGTGGGGCTGCTTTGCTGCAGAAGGGACTGGTGCACTTTACAAAATAGATGGCATCATGAGAAAAGAAAATTATGTGGATATATTAAAGCAACATCTGAAGACATCAGCCAGGAAGTTAAAGCTTGGGTGCAAATGGGTCTTCCAAATGGACAATGACCCCAAGCATACCTCAAAATTAGTTACAAAGTGGCTTAAGGACAACAAAGTCAAGGTATTGGAGTGGCCATCACAAAGCCCAGATATCAATCCCATAGAAAATTTGTGGGCGGCACTGAAAAGGCGAGTGCGAGCAAGAAGGCCTACAAACCTGACCCAGTTACACCAGTTCTGTCAAGAGGAGTGGGCCAAAATTCCAGCAAACTATTGTAGAAAGCTTGTGGAAGGATACCCAAAACGTTTGGCCCAAGTGAAACAGTTTCGGGGCAATTCCACCAAATACTAAGGAAGTGTATGTATACTTCTGACTTTGATGAAAGTGATGATAAAAATACATAAAAATTCTCCCTCACTCGATTCTGACATTTAACAAATGCAAAAAATATGTTAATATTTATTGATTTAAAACAGAAGTTTGAAACAAAAGTTTACCCTGATTTAATGTATGACAGTAAAGAAAAAAAAGTTTTTGTGTTCTTTTATGAAGTGTATGTAAATATCTGGTTTCAACTGTAGAAGCCCAAACATCCCAATTAGTGATGACTGTGTTTAGTAAGAATGAAGGATTGTGTATACCTGGAGTTGTGTTATGTTGAGGTGGTGGATGGGGAACTTCTCCTCCCATTTTACTCTTCTCAAAATCCTCATGATATTTAATCTACAACATACATAAAACACATGCAACTTAACAGCACCTGAATAAGGGATCCACACTGTCTAACTGTAGCAGGTACTTAGGGTAAAACACCAAGACAAAGCTACTGTTGAAAGATCTTTACACTGTCATCCGAATCCCACAAATGGGAGACCAAGGTCTATACTTAAGTCTATTTATATTAATAGGTAACGAATAATAAACCAGCAGATTATTCAGAACAGAAAGAATGGACGTTTTTGTAGTAGAGTCATGCTTATATTCAACTTTTCATTTCCAGTTTGCAGCAAGAAGCTGTAACTATCCATCAGCCTTATTTAAGGTTTGTCATGTACTATTTGCATGTACAATTCAAGCAGTTGATAAAACTTAATATGCTGATTAAAAGTCAAAGAACCACTACAGGCATACTCTAAACCGTTTTTTATTATCTGCAATTTGTGCATCAGTGTTGGATGAAGTCTCAGTCCTAGAGAACATGAGATATTTGCTGCTCCTCAGCATAATAGGTATCTCATATCTCTGTTTCAGCTGACCTCGTTGCTTTCTCAAATGACACAGCAAAGCAGTGCTGAAAACAGGGCCGAAATGTTGACCTTAGAAGAGGAAAAATGAAGATCTTTTGAAGAACCTTTATCAACAGCATCAGCCATGTTAGTATTCCTCTCCTTCCTCTAAGCCTCTCATCATATTTATCATTTAGTCTGTATCCATATTACATGCTTCTTCAATCAAGAAATCAGAAGAGCAAGATCATTTTGGCGTATTACTATTATTAAAGTTCATTTAATGTTATTTTGAAACATGCCAATGTTGTGTAACTTCGTTTACCTAAAAGAAATGAGAGAGAGATTTTTTTGCTGTCAATTCCTTAATTCTAAAAAACACTTTTCCCATCATTGTTTATTGAAGTCAATTCCAAATATCTTCTACACTATTGCTTTTGCCATTCAATTTGCATCCTATGCTCTTATGAACGAGTTTTGCCATAGTTTGATTCTACATAGAATTGTACAATACGTTTCTTTAAACATGGATTTTAAACTCCATTTCCTCCCTCAAGAAAGTAGGAAATAACCAAATGCCTTGGCACCACACAGTTTTAGCCAAGCGTCTGGCAGGGCAAGGTTAAACTGCTTTGTAACTGCTTTGCAAGTTTAGTAATTCTTAAACCTTAAATCTTATATCGGAGGAGACTGTGTATGAGTCTATAAGACAATGTCTAGACCTACGTTGCTGATCTGGTCTTGTGTTTTCTTAATTCTCTGCATCTCCGGTGTGTCAGCTACAACACTGAAGCCTTTTCCTTTGCTCTTCTCAAACTCCTCCTTGTAGAGCACCTGCAATATACACACATTTAACATTTAGAAGTAACAGACTATGTATTATTGTTTATATATATTTGGTAGTTTTTCCTTTGAAATCTGAAAGAAAAAAAAAAAAGTTTGGATAAAATAGATTATATAATGCAATCTGATTGAGGGCTTTTTATTTATTGAGAAATCTCTGAACGGAGTAATGTGGATATGTTAAGGTATTGTATGGAAAGTTCTGGGATTTAATGATATGAAGCTGAAACATTATAATTAACCACAGAAATGAACAAAAAACAAAAGTTGTCTTGACATTTACAGTATCTCACAAAAGCGAGTACACCCCTCACATTTCAGCAACCATTTTAGTATATCTTCTCAAGGGACAATACTATAGAAATGAAATTCAGATATATTTTAGAGCAGTCAATGTGCAGCTTCAAGTCAAGCCAAAAAGCTTTTATTGTCTTTTCAACCATGTATAGCTGACGCAGTACACAGTAAATGAGACGACATTTCTCCAGAATCCTGGTGCTAAGTAAATGCAGAAATTCAAAACTAGTGACAGGTAAAAACTACCGTATGTTTCGGACTATAAGATGCTACTTTTTCCCCATGTTTTGAACCCCGCGGCTTAAACAACGAAGCGGCTTATTTATGGATTTTTCCTGGGTTTTTCCCTGTTTCACAAACTTCAAGCCAAAAAACTGAACCCCATAACATTAGACCAATGAAATGAAACGGAACGGAAATGAAAAAACGCACCTCACCTGTGTTCTGAGCTGCACGGCATCGGGAGAAAAAAAGTTTTTTTTTTTTTTTTTTTTTTTTTTTTTAAACGCACGACGATGCCAAAAGATAAACTCCCGAGAGAAATAGTTGTGAAAGGAAGGAGGAAGACAGCGAACAATGACTTTCTTGGTCGGCTACTGTTTAGATACAAGCCGTTGTAACGCGTTGAGTCTGGGTTAAGGGATAGCTCGCTAACTCCAGTTGCAACAGAAATCATATAAGCATAGACAGGTTTCCAAAACTCGTGCTTTTTAATTTTTCTTGGCAACACCGTTACGGGTAGTCAAAGAAACTTAGAAATGAGCATCAGAAAATAATAAGGACATAATCCTCGTCTTGCACACACGCAGTAATACCGGAAAAAATGCAGTGCCAGGCTATTCCCAAAATACCGCTATGCTCCTAAAGGAAGCGCAACATATTTCACCCGTTACACCGTGTGTAACGTATCTTTCGTTAAAGCCTGTGTAAAGTTCAGTAGTTTCAGTGTAGACACCTGCGGCTTATAGACAGGTGCGGCTTATTTATGTTCAAAATAAAAATATTTGTAAAATTCAGTGGGTGCGGCTTATATATGGGTGCGCTTTATAGTCCGGAAATTACGGTATATGTTTTACCAAGCTTAAGTAATGACAGAAATATTTTAGTGTCCCTTCGACATAAATTAAACATGTCAAGTAAAAGAGTTGCCTTTAATTATTTGCTACATAAAAAAAACAGTGAAGACTATTGCTCAAAAACACCACAACCATAATGTGCCTGCTAAAAGTTTGGAAACAGCTAAGTCTTTTATGGTTTTTTGAGACACATGAACGTTCTTTTTGTTTACATGCAACAAACGAGGTCAAAGGCAAAAGCACTGGGCAGTGACTGTGTGGAAAAAAGTTCTGTGGACGGATTAGTTCAAATGTGGCGTTTTTTGGCTCTAACATAAGAACTTATATAAGATTAAACACCATGCAATTTTGTCTGGACTGCAGCTAATTGGAACCAACTTCACCAAACAACAAGACGATGACCTGAAGCATACATCCTATCTTTGTAAGCGCTATTTAGAAAGCAAACAACTGGCTACAGTGTTATCAGGGAATGACCCAGCTAAAATCCTATTAAAATGCTCTGGGCTGAACTGGATTACAAGGTCAAAAAGAAATATTCAACTAGTGAAAAAACACTTCTGGCAAGTTACAAAAGGCAGGGCAAAGTATTTCAGCTGAACTTTTAGAGAAACTAACAGATGTCAAGAGTGTGTAAAGCGTTTAAGGATGTTAAGAAAGGATGACATTAATTTACCTAGTTTGCCGCAAAGAAAAATGCATGTGTCTCTCTAAAACGATAAAAGACAGTTTTTCCAAACCGGTGACAGGCCCTGTATAATAAATATAATACAAGTATCCATCTCTTTACCCTATTATATCCCCCTAAACAAGTATATCAGATCAATAGGGAATGCTGTCCAGACTTCAGTAACAAACAGTGACTAAAAGATTCACACACTTAAATTTCAGCTAGCCATCACAAATTTTTTAGCAGCGATCGTTCCAGCCAATGTTCCTTCTCGTTTTAAGTCTGTCCAATTAAAAAGTGTTTGAAATCAAAAATAAGTCCTGCCATTTTTGACACAGACTAGGCTAAACAAAGAAGGAGAAATGAATCATCAGTCTGTTACCCAGACTAATAATAGTGGGAGAACTATGAAGTTGTCTTTTGTCAAATGTAACAAAATGTGACAGGAATCTTGATCTGTCGCTTTGTTAAAAACCTTGTATATGAAACATAAAAAAAGACAATAAGTGTCCTTCAGGATACTGAGATTAATACATTATTTAAATGATGACAATACACAGACACTTTATATACTGTCAACACACTGACTTAATATAGTGACATTAAAGTATTAGTGTATGGGTGTGGACGGAGAAAACAGAAAAAGAAAAACCTTGATTTAGCTTTAACAAGATTCAGCGCATACAGCAAAGAAAAAAAATCCTTTTCTTAAAATAGTCTTCATCTGGCTGATGTTCCAAGGTATGTGACTGAATCTATATGCATCACTAAATAGATGGCTAGAAGGAAAATGTCTGTGTGTGTTACCTGGCTCTGCATCTTGCTCTGCTGTTTCAGGCGTAAATTTTCTGGAGTGTCAGCAACACTCGTGAATGACGTTTTCGGGTAGTGTCTGTAACACACAGCTTAGAATTAGCCATTATTTAAAACCTGCAATTGCACTTCCAGTCACAGTCATTCATTCCAGAGAGCAATTAGAGTTTGAAAAACATGTAGGCAATAAAGTGTAAATAAAATACACAGAAAAACTGATTGCAAATAACCACTCAGACTGAATAATCCACCAAGCATATGAATTTACATTTTCAATACAATTTAAGAAAATTATAATTGGAACAGTGTACTAAGCCATAGATTTGTCCTCAGGAAGCATATAATGCATCTGAATCGTTGATACCATCATGCTCTAATAGCAAAAACTTCTGTGTAGGCAGGACATACATTTGTAGAAGTATTTAATAAAAACAAAGTAAAGTAAAGTTAAAGGTCGATGTACACTTTCTGTTGTATATGTGAAATAAATGCATTGTTAAAGTCTGTGTTGTGCAATAAAGAATGCAAATACTTTAGGCAACCTTGTGACACCGTTTCTGAATAAAGTAATGTTGCATATCAAACTGCATACTTGTGTGCTATTCTAAATTTCTATTAAGTACTACTGATGAAATTTTTACTAATACAGTTCTGATTACTTTGGAATCTTAAAAACCTTAAAAAGCCTGTTTTGAGTACCAGTTTTCTTGATAAACATTTACCAATCCAAAAAAATGTAGTGAGGGTTTTTGATTTGAAATGGAGATTATGACTATCACACTGACAGCGTAAGGTTTTAAAGAAAGACTACTTTTGTGAGAGTATATCGCTGTGCATCAAATTCCTAGACCTTACAATTTAACTTGAAAACCAAGAACAAGGATGTTTTGGTTATGACGTGCAAATTCTTTGAATGGCATTTTTGAAGTCAACCAGATTTACATAAGATACGCAAATGAGAATGTGAACAATGCAATGAAAATGTTTTATCACTAATTTATTTGCATTTTTTTTTGTTATATTATTATTTAGTGTCATTAATACCAAGCTGCAAAAAGCTCAAAACACTAATTACAAAAAACACTAACACCGAATTTGTCAACAATAAAATAAAACAACAGAAACGTAAAAAAACATTAGGAAGTTACAAGGTTACTGCTGATTTTGCCAAACATCCATGTTGACACCATAAACAGGAAATCAGTTAATGTTTCACACAAATGCGAACAGACAACTTGTAGATACTTACGCATTGCAGTATGGTTTCTTATCAAAGCCTTTATAGTTCTTCATGTTTAGAGTCATCTTGCATACCTCACAGCTGAAACATCCTTTATGCCAGAACTAAGAAAGGGGGGTAAATAAAAAAGTAAATATGTAAGCAATTGAAACCAACCTCCATAGCTCTATAATTAAGTTCACTAATTCAGCAAACGATGTGCAGTGTATATAGAAGCAACCTTACACACCATGGTTCAGTACTGCATATACACATAAAAAAACTGATAATTTAAATAACTGAGGGTGAAAATATAGAGAGTCATCATTTTTATTTCATAATAAAAGATTATGAAGGATCTCACTCAATTGCCACCAGACCAACTGTCTAAACTATCTCTGGATATGTCCCTGTTTAAAAATGTAATAAATAAAAGAAGTGAAAAAAGACAGACCAGAGGTCAATGTTGTTTTTTTATATATACTTTTAGTGTGAGAAATCACTAGCATAATTGTTTTTTTTTTTTGTTTTTTTTGGTTACAGCCAAAAAAACTACATGGTTAAAGTGAAAAAAAAAATGGGAGGGGGATGTAGGACTACTAATCCCCAAAACACACTGGATGTTCAGCGGTTTATAGTGAATTGTGCCACTTCTTGGGTGAGAATTACTGAACCGAATGTACAGCTACAAAAATAGACAAAAGTGTCTGCAGTGAGTCCAGGTCAAAAGTTGGACTTTGATATTTAGCTTTCCGAGTCACTACTGACCTTGGGAGGGTTTAAAGATAACAGAGGGGGGAGAAAACTGTACCTTTTAAACTACATGCCACTTGACTGACCATTTATGCACAGTTAGCATGCAGAGAGCTAGAACTTTCTTTTCTAATAATATTGACTAAGTGAAAGTGTGAAATTGCACATATTGCAAAACAAAACCAAAAAATAAAACCCACATCAAAATAGTTTTGTGATACTAGGTTTTGCAATACATGCCATGAATCATGTTTATATTTGCTAACACTATCCTACAGATCAGCGACAACACATGATATAAACCTGTGACTTATTAAAATATAATCAAACAAATAAAGTCAGAAACGCAAGTAAGAGAATGCAACAACTAGTACAAAATCTATGCATCTATATCCAACCTATGCATCTATATCTTTCAAATTAACCATTCTTTGCATTTGCATATTCAGTGCAAACAATTTACATCTAATTAATGAATATAATAAAGCTCTGAGTGCAAAATGCTGCATGCCCAATATAACAAGCAACCTATTCAGCTGCCACATCCAGAGCTGCTCATGGGACCTTAAACAAGGTCCTTAAATTCTCATTTGTATAAATAAGAATTTAAGATAAGGTAAGATAATTGTAACATAAGTGCATATGACAAATGCTGTAAATGTACAACAAACAAATGAAGACAAAGATCTGGTAGAAAATTGCTATACTGTAGCTGTAGTGTATTTTCTGACCTTTTTAATAGAATATCATTCATTCTTAGACATTTATACTTATCTTAGACTTTATCGGACACATGAACATGACACCTTAACCCCACTGAACACTATTAAGATGAATTAAAACACAGAGTACCCCTCAACCGTCATCAGTGCCTGATTGCATGAACACCTTTGTGGCTAAACAAGCTAATCTCCACAACCACACACCAAAAACTAGTAGAAAGCCTCCACGGAAAAGTAAATGTTACTACAACAGCAAAGTGTAAAGAAAATTTAAAATGGTATGTTTAATAAGCATAAATTATTTTAAACACGGACACTTTTAGCTGAATACTGTATGTTCCTCATTATTGGCAAGATTGATAATGAGAAGTCAGATGAAATGGCATAGATATCTAAAGGGCCACTCCCCAATGCATTTCCTGAAAGCATCTAGAAGCGTCGAACAGTCAGAGAAGGCGGAGGTGTTTCTTCCCTCCGTTTTTTTTTTTTACCAATTCACTTTGGGGTTTTTTTTTTAACTGCAATTTGAAAGTCAACTCAAAGAATCATTACAGCACAGTGTTTTGTTGCAAGTGCACATGCATATATTTAATCATTTTATCAAATAGAATTTTATTACACTTTGACCACTGATTTTACATTATGATTCCATCAGTCAGTGTACCTACCAAGATGATGTAGGATGAGAAATTGTTCTATAGTTTACACCTGACTATAAAAGAGCTGCTCCTCTGATTACAGACTCACTTCTGTGGAATATCTGAAGTGATAACTCACTGCTGCTGTATTGCTGAGGCTCGCTCCCTCTGCAAAAGTAGAATTAACCTCTATCCTTTTGATCTACCGGATTGTCTGCTGCTTTTATTTGGGGACTAGAAAAAAAATTCTCCAACATTAGTAAGGGCTCAAGTCTTATTAGCAATTTAAACATAAATTATGCTTTTTAATATGAACAATTAATAATTTTGAAGTTAAATAGATGGCTCAGTTGAAGCTGGTCTGTCATCCATGCCAGATTTTACATGCAATTATGTTAACCATTGGCACACAACAGGTCAATAAATCCCTGAGACTGAGATACTGCCTGAAAGACCTTTCACTAAATCACATTTAAAAGGTTACTTGCAAAAGGTCACTATCTCTCCTATACATTTTCTTTCATTTCATTTTGGTGACGTAATTAACATCACATAATCAGACTTACGGTCAAGGTAGCCGATTAGTCAATAAAGTTCTTTAAATGATATATTTAGAAACCATATGAATCATTTATCCTCTATAAAAATATAGGTAGAACAAAGCTTTCTCCAAGGTCACCAAAATACAACAGCACATTACATTTTTCCTGAACGCTTTCTTTAATTGTAAATGTCACACAATAAAGTAAATGTTTTGAAATTGTTACATCTGCTGTACAGTTGATAATAGTGGCCTAATCCACACTAACAGAGGTGATTTAAGACACGTTTTAATGTTTCGTTCACACTAGTTTCAAAATGCTTTAAAAGTCCACAATGAAATGCGTTAATAACAGAAAATTGGGCATGAACACTTGGTATCTAACCAACTACCCTTGGGTCATTTCCATTATTATTATTATTATTATTATTATTATTATTATTATTATTATTATTATGACAACATGAACCTAATATATGCTTCATTATTATATTGTCATGTTTACAGATCACATGACAATTATATGACAAGAGTTTATTTAAAAATATATATATTATTCCTATGACGTTTCCATTCACATCATTGAAAAGCAAAAACAAACAAATTAATGGGGACTAGACCAGAATCCATATTGAAAAGTTTTTTCATCCTGAACTTTTGCATTTGCCTTGTATTCCCCACCCAGTGTAATACTTGGTAATTAAATAATCTCTTACTCCTTCAATATCACCACTGAGTAATCGCATGTGGGAGGCTTTTTTTTTTTTTTTTTTTTTACCTCTTTAAACTGCACTTTCTCCTTAGGAGGCCCCAGTGGTCATGATTCATGATTACTCTTATTCACGATTAGCTGCTCTGTCAGAGAGCAATCGATTTTCTCGTTTTTTTTTCTTTTTTTCCGGTCCATAGAACACATCACCTGAGGCCTTAAAAGTATGTTAAAAAGAATTCTAATAATAAAACAATATAAGAAATCACTACATCTCATAGCTTCATTCATTTAAAATAATTGGAAACTGGTTCAAAATTAGACAAAGACACAAATGTTCCTGAAATGCTATATTTCCAAAGTGAGACATAATACGTTATGCATAAAACCTGAGACCTTCAATAGTCACACATATAAGCAAGTGTCATTTTATACAAAAAAAATCAAAATGATAATGTTACCAAGTTTGCACAAAATTCTGCAAGATACCTAAACAAATTGTATACAAAATGCATACATTTTGTAGAAACAAATGGGACGTGGTGTAGAATCTTCTGCTCTCGATTAACAGAGTGAAGCGGTGTTTTTCACCATGTAAATCACCACCTAACACTTGACATGGATTTACAGATACTGTACTGTACATGGAGCCAAGCCATTTAGTTACAGTGTTTTCTTTCCTTTCAGTTCAGTCTCAAACTATTGCAATGGCCTGCAACTGAGCTGGCTTTTCCTAATGTTGCCAAAACCGTCCTGATCTCTTTGCATATACAAATAAGTCTTGTTATCCCATAAGAAAAGTGCATGTGGTTTATATCTGGGGTATTGGTTAATGAATGATCGTATGTTGTGTGTACTAAAGGCGTACCACAACAACCGATGGAATTGAGCAAGAGAAATCGGCCAGATGTTTTGTAACATGCCGAAAGCAGCACAATTAAAAGATCGTGATTTGACAAGTGTTGATGTCAAAGGACTTCATTTGAAGTGCAGGGACAGTGTGACACGTCAGATTACTCCACTGCTGCTCCAGCACTACGGAGGAGGCCGTGTGCGCGTACACGCACGCACACAGGGACACGGGCGCGCCCCCGCTCTAACGTCCTCGGTTTAGCTTTACCTATTACACAAGTGACTCGCAAATCAGCGTTACTTGTCTAGGAAGGTAATGCATTTGGGTAACGCCAAATGAGCGAGCACGAAGACAAATGGCAAAGGGTGGGGGAAAAAACGTGTAGCTAGCAACCCTCGGTCACAGCGACCATAACAAGCTACTTAGCATTAGCTAGCTTACTAAATAACTGGTTCCGCTTCCGTTCCAACCGAAATGCAAGAAAATAAAGCCCACTCAAAAAAAAAAAAAAAAGAAATACGATTCAAGAACATGTTAAAATCGGAGAAATTGTGGCGTGTTCATCGTTCACTTAGCTTACTACATTCAGGTTAGCTTACCTTGTCAAGGCAATTCACTTTTTCCGTAGGATACACGACTCGGTTACATCTACTGCACAGCGGATTCATTTTGAAATAGATTGGTCGGGGGAAAAGATTCAAACCCGACGGTGTTACTTCGTGATGGGGTGTGTGAGATTCAGGCAGGTTATCCGAGCAAGGAAAGGGGGAGAAAAAACCCAGTGCAGGCGGCGGCTTGTGATGTTTTGCACCGCTGTCTGTCACAACCGAACGAGCAGACGCGCGCGGAAGCGCGGGCACGACGCCACTCTATTCTGCGCACCGCGTTCCCGCGCGGAGACGGAGCTGCGCGGGCGCGCGCTCGGGTCTTTTAAAATAATACGTTAAAATAAAACTCCTCATATATGGAAACTCGGCGGATGGGCCTAATGGATTGTATGAAAAATAAAATTTTAAGTGAAACTACGTAAAAAAAAACAAAAAACAGTTCAATGATATCTACACGTGGTTTAGATTTCCAGCTTTCATCAGCTACTTAAATACTTTAGCCGGCCTTCCGTCCAATCGGGGGTATAGCTCAGTGGTAGAGCATTTGACTGCAGATCAAGAGGTCCCCGGTTCAAATCCGGGTGCCCCCTCTCTACCTTTTGACAAATTTCCCAGATAATTCTTTTTTGTTAAAAGATTTCTCAGGTTACTCTTTGTATGCCGTATGTGACGTATTTAACATCACAAACTCCATGCGCACTAAGAATCCCCATCATAATGTAGATGTTAAAGTGACTCAGAGATGAACAGATGACTAGTTGAATGGTTAACCAGAGATGGGCAATAACAAAGTACAAATACTTCGTTTCTGTTCTTAAATAGATTTTTCTGGTATCAGTACTTTATTTCATTTTGATTTTGGACAACTTTTTACTCATGAAATTTATTTTACACAAATATCAGTACTTTTTGTTATAAATACTTCGTACATTTGCCAACCAGGCTCGTTACTTTATCATATTACAAGCATATTACATGCCCTACCAGATACAAAAACATTTTGGACCACTGCTACACCACAATAAAGGATGCATATAGCAACATCTGCAGAGCTGCTTTAGGACTCTCTGATCACTGCCTGGTTCATCTTCTACATACATTCAGGCAAAAACCTAAATCTGCCAAGCCTGTAGTAAAGACTAAAAAGGTAGACACAATGAAACAGGGCAGGCATTACAAGCCTGTTTTTAATGATTGGAGTGTTTTTAAAGCTGCTACTTCTGATCTGGATGAGCTCACAGACTCAGTAACATATTATATCCGCTTCTGTAGTATTAATGACTACAGACCTATTGCCCTAACATCTGTGTTCATAATGTAATTTGAGAGACGGTGTTGGCTTATTTGAAGGACATCACCGGACCCTTGCTGGACCCCCTACAGTTTGCTTACAGAGTAAACAGGTCTGTAAATAATGCAGTGAACATAGACGGACATCCATACAGACATACAGACAGACAGACAGACAGACAGACAGACAGACAGATAGATAGATAAATAGATAGATAGATAGATAGATAGATAGATAGATAGATAGATATTTTCATTGCATAGAACAGGTACACAGCAACAAAATGCAGTTTAGCATCTACAAGAAGTGCAAAAAGTAGTAATTGTGCAAGTAGTATATGCACAGCATGTAATATTACAGCGTGTATATTAATTAATTACATGTATATATATATTACTATATATATATATATATATATATATATATTACAAGTAAAAGGGTTATAGGGTTATGGCATTGAAAAAAATGTGCAAGCTGGATAAACAAGTCCACTAAATATATATATAAATGTGTAATATTAAGCAGAATGTACAATAAGGTATATATACATACACATTAATAAAATAGTGCAGATGTATGTAAGGCACAATATGTGTAGAGAATAAGGAGTATCACAAATACAATATGTAATATGTACATTGTATGTACAACTGTACAGAAGTTACATACAGTATTTTATGCCATGTTTATACAGTGATCTAAAGGTGTAGTGTAAAGTTCAGTAGGGTGATGGTGGATGAAAAAAAAATGTCCCTGAACCTAGTTCTAGTGCGCATGTTCCTGTATCTCCTTCTTGAAGGAAGGAGGTGAAACAGTTTGTGACTGGGATGTGAAGAGTCCTTGATGATTTTGTGAGCTCTGCGCCAGACATCTGCTGTGGTGAAGAAGGTGCTGCACTTTATCCTGTAACATCTGGACAAATTGGGGACTTATGCAAGGATCCTGTTTGTGGACTTCATTTCAGCCTTCAATACCATTATCCCAACACTTTTACAATGTGTTAATTTTTTTATTTTATTTATCATTAAAAAAGTGCAACTGGAAGCTTCTGTGACCAAAACAAATTCCTTGTAAATGCAAACATATTGACAATAAAGCTCTTTTTGATTCTTTCTGATTCTGATTCTTTCTTATTTAGTTTTAATCTTTTTTGTCACAATCAATAATTTTTCTTATTACCCAGCTTTTTCAACCTTCTACTGGTGTATCATTTCCTGGCTATCATGCACCACAGACGCAGGAAACAGGAACGAAGCAAAGCCAGCACATGAAATACAAGTACAAGTTTATCGCTAGAAGTAAAAAGTCAAATGCAATGAGACCATGGAAACAAATTTGATGACCTTTACGATAAAATTGGACGTAGTTTCAATTCAATTTTCTATAAAATACTACAGTATGATCATGACAGTACTGAATCAGGTGTAAATTATTAAACGATATCAGCAAACAGCAGCAGATGGCGGCAGAAAGCCTGAGTTTATAGATAAGATTTGATTCCTGTCGTGAGTGATGAATAAACAAAAATCACCAAATCACAATATCTCACAAAGTTTTTTCCCCCACCGCATACCCTTTACATCGCATATCCTATAACATTTGGAAATATCTATTTTCATCCAATAAACACAATTCAACAAGTGTCCATTTACTGCAGCCACAGCTGCGCAGGCCACATGCATCATCTCTAGCAAAAGCATTTATATTAATTTCATAAACTGACCCCAGGTATTCTGTGCATTTTTTCTGTGAATTTGTATTTGAAAGGAAAGCAAATTGTATGTTTTTGTGCAGATTTTACAGGAAAGAACATGCAAAAGCATACATTTTTGAGGAAAAAGTTTTAACACATGGTTTGAATTGTTTTGGCTGACCTTTCCTCATGATGTCCAGCCTTTCTTAAAAAGACTGTCTTGTAAATGTCCTGTAAAGTATACATTTCTTCTTCTCTGTCAGCTTTTGTGAAATGAAAAAACATATGTTTTTAAACATAAACACACAAACCAGATTCCAAAAAAGTTGGGACACTGTACAAATTGTGAATAAAAAAGGAATGCAATAATTTACAAATCTCATAAACATATATTTTATTCACAATAGAATATAGATAACATATCAAATGTTGAAAGTGAGACATTTTAAAATGTCATGCCAAATATTGGCTCAATTTAGATTTCATGAGAGCTACACATTCCAAAAAAGTGGGGACAGGTAGCAATAAGAGGCTGTGAGACATGTTTAAATGTACATATAAGGAACAGCTGGAGGACCAATTTGCAACTTATTAGGTCAATTGGCAACATGATTGGGTATAGAAAGAGCCTCTCAGAGTGGCAGTGTCTCTCAAAAGTCAAGATGGGCAGAGGATCACCAATTCCCCAATGCTTTGGTGAAAAATAGTGGAGCAATATCAGAAAGGAGTTTTTCAGAGAAAAATTGCAAAGAGTTTGAAGTTATCATCATCTACAGTGCATAATATCATCCAAAGATTCAGAGAATCTGGAACAATCTTTGTGCGTAAGGGTCAAGGGCGGAAAACCATACTGGTTGCCTGTGATCTTCGGGCCCTTAGACGGCACTGCATCACATACAGAAATGCTACTGTAATGGAAATCACAACATGGGCTCAGGAATACTTCCAGAAACATTTTTTGGTGAACACAATCCACCGTGCCATTCGCTGTTGCCAGCTAAAACTCTATAGGTCAAAAAAGAAGCCATATCTAAACATGATCCAGAAGTGCAGGCATTTTCTCTGGGCCAAGGCTCATTTAAAATGGACTGTGGCAAAGTGGAAAACTGTTCTGTGGTCAGATGAATCAAAATTTGAAGTTCTTTTTGAAAAATTGAGACGCCATGTCAGCCGGACTAAAGAGGATAAGGGCAAACCAAGTTGTTATCAGCGCTCAGTAAAGAAGCTTGCATCTTTGATGGTATAGGGTTGCATGAGTGCGTGTGGCATGGGCAGCTTACACATCTGGAAAGGTACCATCAATGCTGAAAGGTATATCCAAGTTCTAGAACAACATATGCTCCCATCCAGACGTCGTCTCTTTCAGGGAAGACCTTGCATTTTCCTACATGACAATGCCAGACCACATACTGCATCAATTACAACATCATGGCTGCGTAGAAGAAAGATCGGGGTACTGAAATGGCCAGCCTGCAGTCCAGATCTTTCACCCATAGAAAACATTTGGCGCATCATAAAGAGGAAGATGCGACAAAGAAGACCTAAGACAGTTGAACAACTAGAAGCCTGTATTAGACAAGAACGGGACAACATTCCTATTCCTAAACTTGAGCAACTTGTCTCCTCAGTCCCCAGACGTTTGCAGACTATTATAAAAAGAAGAGGGGATGCCACACAGTGGTAAACATGGCCTTGTCCCAACTTTTTTTAGATGTGTTGATGCCATGAAATTTAAAATCAACTTATTTTTCCCTTAAAATTATAAATTTTTTCAATTTAAACATTTGATATGTCATCTATGTTGTATTCTGAATAAAATATTGAAATTTGAACCTTCCACATCATTGCATTCTGTTTTTATTCACAATTTGTACAGTGTCCCAACTTTTTTGGAATCGGGTTTGTAATTAAGCTTGTGCAGTTAGCTACAGATGCAGTTTGCGAGCTCTGAATAGTGAACTCTGAATAGTGCGCTCTATGACCATCCAATCAACGGAAATGAAAATGCTGACATGATTGGACATCTTCTAGATCAGCGGTCCCCAACCTTTTTTGCGCCACGGACCGGATGAATGTCGGACAATATTTTCACGGACCGATTTAATGTCGGACAATATTTTTCACAGACCGGCCTTTAAGGTGTGGCAGATAAATACAACAAAATAAAATAATACGACCGGCAAAAAAAAATGGTATTTTCTAAATATAATAATAAACGTGAATCCACTGTGTTGTTTTTTTGTTCATTTTGCTAGCGTGGGGGTTTGAATTTAGCGGTAATGTATTATGTGTTAGCAGCCGGAGCCCCTTTAAGAAGGTAGCGGACGACATGTGTCCGAGGCAAATATCTTGACATGCATCAAGAGTGAGTCATAGACAGATGTGGCGGAGAGAATCTGGTAATTTTCCAAAATAAAACATCGTTTAGAATCAGATAATAAATAAAACGGAAATAATGTTAAGTTATGTATTTTTTTTGTGCGGCCCGGTACCAATTGACCCATGGACCGGTGCCGGTCCACGGCCCGGGGGTTGGGGACTACTGTTCTAGATGACCCAAGCGAGGTCAATTGGATAAAGCATCAGCTTAGAACAATATGGATGTTAAATTATAAGATGCATTCAGTTTTTACAGTGAAAGCTCAAAGCAGACAGATGCCTATGACCCTGGCAAAACATGAAGTGATGGCTGAAATCTGATTAGATAGAAATTGTAACTAAAAATTACACTCAGATGTGCTACCCCTCACAGCAGGGAAACCTGGAGAAAAGCTATGAAATGAAAAGAATAGGCTTTTGGGAAATATTTATTCACAGACAAAAGTATATATTCACAGGCAAAAAGACGATTAAAACGTGAGTCAGTGATTCTAAAAGTGTTTAGGCCAGTGTGAGTTACATTTTCCATGGGGATGTAACTGATTGATAGATCAAGAGGTTCCTGATTTAAGTCTGCATGAGGGAACTGAGTGAATTCTGGGTATTTCAGAGTAAACTATAGAGAGATTGTGATATCAGCAGTTTATTGAGAAAAAAATACTAAAAACAGCCTGCCTTGTTTCAAGAATCAGATGAAAGTCAAAATCAATGAGTTCAGATCTTGTTGTCCAATTTAAAACATCATATTTACTTTTATGGCCTTTTATTTGCTGTGGATTGAAATGTTTCTTAAAATGCACCAGCTTTGGCATATATCTTTTCCTTGTTGTGGGTATAGTCCAGTGGTACAGCATTTGACTGCAGATCAAGAGGTCAGGGCTACCCAATCTGGCCATTCTGTATTAAATAAGTGAGTTCAGATGTTTTTGTCCAATTCTAAATGTGAAATTTTTTTTTAACAAAGCACTAAAAGTTTATATTTTATAATGTTTGGTGAGAGAAGCTGGCTCTCAACTAAAAGTGAGAAAGGGGGAACTTGAACTTGAAACAAGGAACTCTTGATCTGCAGTCAAATGCTCTACCACTCAGCCATATCCCTAAAACAGATGAAATCTATGCTCAGTGGAAGAGCATCTGACTACAGATCATGAGGTCGCTGTTGCAAGTCCGGGTGCCCCAACTTTGGCTTTTGGCTGAGGGTTGATTCTTTCAACACTACTGTCAACTCGAGCTCTACATCTGTATTAGATATAGTGTGGTAGAGCCTTTGCCTGCAGAGCAAGAAGTCCCTGGTTCAAATCCAGGTGCCCCCTGTCTCACTCTTGCTTAAAGAATGCTTCTGTCTCCTAGATGGTGTTTTTGCACTGAAGCTATCAATTTAAGCAGCATCTTCAGCATGTGTAGCAAACTACTTAACGGCATATAAAAGAAAATCTTTCATATGTTATGATATTTTGAC
>JAAIIK010000033.1:4001882-4012877 GCA_014706435.1 Silurus glanis | reverse complement strand
AGAGAGAGGAGAGATAAAGAGAGAGAGAGAGAGAGAGAGAGAGAGAGGAGAGATAAAGAGAGAGAGAGGGAGATAGAGAGAGAGAGGGGAGAGAGAGAGAGAGAGAGAGAGGGGAGAGAGAGAGGGGAGAGAGAGAGAGGAGAGAGAGAGAGAGAGAGAGAGAGAGAGAGCGAGAGAGGGGAGAGAGAGGGGAGAGAGAGAGAGAGACACACACATCACACGTCACACATCTGCTTTGTATCTGATCCTCAGTTATGCTGGAACACATTTGCTTGTCTCATCTTTCATTTGTCAATTAAACAGAATCATTTAAATAATCCAGAAGCACCAGTTCCACCAGTTCAGTGCAGCAGTCTGACGCTCGTTCTGCAGGTCAGAGGAGCGAAGAACAAAACACAGCTTTTGCGCTTTATGTTCAATATTCACACAGAGTTCGGTGCTTTACACCACAGCAATTTGCCAAGTAGATATTATTTATTGTGAACTGTTTAGATACTAAAACTTACACTTTCTGCTTCCTGGACTGGAAACATCTCTATCCAGTCATATTTATGTTGCTTTATATTCTGCTGCCGGCTTTCAGGAACTAAATCTATAGTTTATGAAACTTCCACAGTTACTCGTGTCTTTAAACTGAACAGTAAAAGTCGTTGAGAGAAATATATTTTATTCCGAAATTTTCCGGATAAAAAACCCTGTTATGAGAGCTGTTATATAACCAGCACATCTTCCTGTAACACTCACGAAATCAAAAACCCAAACATTAGCTCCTGTTCCGAAATCTTTTGTAACAGAGAAGCCCAGAGAGAGAAGAGAAATAGGAGAAGAAATGATGTAACGTGCTTCTGGCTGTTTGTGTCACTGCTCAGTGTTTCTAAAATTGTGATTGGCAGTTTTAGGGGTTTGTTCCATTTACCTTCTCTCAAAACCTCCAGACAAAAACACCGAGATTGTAAACAAGGTTTTTGTAACCTAGAAAAAAAGATCTCATGAAGGGTTCTTTGACAAATGACCCAAGAAAGATCTAAAATTGGTGGAAGACCAAATGAAATTGAAAAAATCCTTTATAGAATTTATACGATTCAGTCAGCAGCCTAATCAGAGTTCCTCCACTGAATCCTGCTCTCTGAAGAAACTCCACTTCACAGGCGACAACAAGGCGTAGATTACCCTAGATTACAATCTCGGTCACTGAATACTCGTTAGACACGCCTTTATAAAATCACACCAGCACTTTATATATAACACACAAAAACATACAAAAACAACACTTTTCTTGCGATGTTTTTGTTTTGACAAAAAAAAAAAACACATCTTGTTTTTATTGTTGTTGTCTGTTTCTTTGTTTGTATTTTTATTTAGAATTTGCATTTTATTTTTTGGATTTGTTTATTTATTTATTCGACAGTGCATAGACATTTTTCTTTTATGACTGACACGTTGCTCTTTTACAGGAAAATGCATCAAAAATACAGAAAGCTCTTTTATGGACAGGAGAAGACGTCCACTCATCTTCTCATCCTTTGGATTCTGAGTCATCTCATTGTTCAAGGTAAAGAAAATGCACAAATAGAATTGTGCTCTGATCTGTAACACCTGTCTAAACGCTCGGCTGTTTTTAGAGCGAGATGAATATGATAACAGATAACATGCAGTTAAAAACTGCAGCTGTTTATATTTATATTTATATATATATATATATCCGGTCACACAGTCTGTATCTCTTATGCTTTTCCTGAACCAATAGAAAGTGCTTTTAATGTTTATATGTTATTTACTTAACATTTTTTATATTACATACTTTATATACAGAATTTTCCTGAATTAATAGAAAGTGCGTCTAATGTTTGTTTATTATTTATTTAATATTTGAATATTTTATATATAGAATTTCTCTGAATTAATAGGAAGTGCTTCTAATGTTTATCATATTATTTATTTGTTTGTTGGTTTGTCTGTTTATTTATTTATCTATTGCGTATTTTATGTAAGATGTCCAAATGAAAGAGTTTACAGTCCAGAGAACCAAGTAAGCATGAGATGTGGGTTCCTCAACTTTCAGACATGACCACGAAGCTTCCCTTGAATTACAGTGTGTAGTGTCTTCTCTGAACCAGCATGAGTTTCTGTTTAGTGTTCAACAAACCGCCTTTTGTTAATGAAGGTAATGACACACGCAGACAGACGTGGCAAAGAATGCATTAATGGGAAACTTAGACGTCGATGAAAACCAGACAAATCCAGAATGACTGATGGGTAGAAGGTTGAAATCAGACGGCAGGTAAAATGTTGAACAAACGTAATGAAGCCGATTGGACAGGAGGCAAACACTGCTGAAAAAAACAGGTATTAATCAGAAAGACAAACAGAGAAATAGTGTCAGGTGTAGGAGAACAGAGCGTATTCTTCTCCAACTTACTTTTTTAAAGGTAGTGGTGTAATTGAGCATGTAATTGTGCTTAAGCTGTAGCTACACAATTGAAGAGCACTGAAGTGTGTGTATGTGTGTAAAGTCTGTGGTGGCCGTAGTTAAATGTTGCTGCATTGTCTGCTGGGAGTTTGAGTTTGCTGAGTGTCGTGACCTTGTAGATAAATACTGAGTTAAAAAATGGCAGTGTTTCTTCAGTCACATCGCTCATCATTGTTTTCATTCAAATTCATATTGCACGTGGTTCCTCGACATACAACAGACAAACGTGTCTGACATGCCTGAAACCAAATGTGCGACCCACGTCATCACACCTACACTAAGATGTTTTAGATCTAGACTACAATGGGATGTGTTACCAGAGCAAACGATGAGCGTTAGTGTATGTTGAAGAACCTTCTGTGCATCTAAATTGTGCAGTACCAGGAAAAATGAGATCCTTAGAATGAAAAAAAAAACTCCAGAGAGATCTTTTCCTCAAATGAGGGATCCAGAAATTCAGTTTATCGCTATTTGTTTCTCGAAAGCAATTTGCAGCATACAGGCATATCATAGATAAGAAAACTCAAACACACAATACAAACACAATTTTCTCCTAAAAGGGATTTACCTCAAATTAAAAACTTTGCAGTTGAAGGGATAAATAAAAGACTGCAACGATTTGTTTCACTGCCATCAGTTCTGTACCGAATGCCAGAAGGGAGGAGGTGAAACTCATGATACACAGGGTGGGAATCATCTAACAAAATGCTCTATGATTTAATAGTCATCTGCTTCTTCCCTGTACTTTGACTTCCCTGGTTAACAATCCTCTCCAGACAATTTTTGTTTTTTACATTTCAATGTTTTACCCACTTTAAATGACCTTAGTTTCTGAGAATATTACAATCTTTGCTGCCCCTCTTTAACAAAGCATCAGGAAGCATCAGTATCAGCACCCAAATACTTGTACGGTTCAACACGCTCAATACCCACTCCATTAATAAGTTCAAATGAGTAGTCGTCTCCTTGGTTTTAAGAACATTAAGTAAAGCATTCTGACACCAAATGATGAAATCATCAGCCACAGTCCTCCTCACTTTGTAAGCTAACAATTACAGAATCATCAGCAAATTTTGTAATATGCCAATTTCTTACAGTCGTTTGAGTACAAAATAAATAATAAAGGAGTGAGGACACACCCTTGAGGTCACCCGGTTACCTTAATAAGGAAATAAAAAATTCAACCCGCTAGAGTAAAATCTATCCCAAATTCATTGGAGTTTCTGAAATATGTAGCTGGATGGTATTGAAAGCAGGTGAAAAATAAATAAAAAGTAATTAACCAAAATTACTTGCTAAATGCTAAAACCCCACGAAAAAGAGAGAAAAAGGTTTTTCTCGCACAACTATAAAGTTCTGAGACATTCCGTGATAAGATATGTGGTCTAGCAAGCATTCAGATTTCTGCCATTTGAGAATGTGGCATGCTGCATGTTAACCTATGTGAGATTGTGAGATTTATATGCTTTTAAACAGCATGTTTATGTTTTTTTGGTCATGCCTGATCCTTGGTGTAGAAGTGAGCTGAGAAAGCAAGCAGGGAGCAGGTCTTCTTGTCCTACTTCTTGAAGAACTTTCTTGTTGTTGGAATTTCCAGAAAGACATGTTGTTATACTGTAGGCTCAACCATGGAATGAGAATTGACTGAGAAGTGTCAGTGAATTGAACTTCTACCAAACAGTCATCATATCTGAGAGACACCAAGAGCCAGTGGCTAAGAAACTAAGGAGCAAAAGGAACAGAAAGAGTGTGTTTTATTTACCTTTTCACTCATAACTGACTCATCTACTTATTCTCCACACACACTCAAACACCGCCACTCCCACACACACACACACACATCCGTGTATATATTTCTAATCCTTTACCCTTTACTTAAAAACATAATCATTTAAAGTAGAAGTAACCAACAAGTCATGACCTGGGCCTTCGTGGTTTTAGTTCAGGTGAAATATCACAATATAGCAGAACATCGCCGTCGTTCCTCAGCAGGAGGATGGCGAGAGAATTCCGAGGGTGGATTGAGAGGAATGTGGTCTGAGCGCCTGTGCAGCTGCCCACGAACTTGGAAATGACAGAAACAGATCTGCATGAATGTTGGTTGCTTTAGCGATGTAATTTGACTCGTTATTATAAAGCGTTCTGATCTAAACGCTATACGGCGGCAAATTTTTTCTTGATTATCGTGATCAGGAACTGGTGGAGCTCAGAATCCGAACAGATACTTTCATACAAACACATTTCAGTTTTTACAGATTTTTTAAGGAAACAGAAAGTGAATGTGTTTAAGAAGACAACAAGAAAGAAGAAAAAGTAGATTTATTATTATTATCATTATTATTATAAATGAAAAATATATATATAAAATATAACTTTGGTGTTTATGCAAGTCTCCTAGTGATTAACATCCATGATGTTCACTATACAGCAGTCTGATGCCCAAATCAATACAACTAAAGAGCAGGTGTTAAATTTGCACAAAATATTTTTTTTCAAATTATATTTTTCCATAAAGACCAAATATAACCACTACTCTTATTCCAAAACATGATTACAAAGAATTAGTAAAATGTTTGATGAATGCTGGATTCTGATTGGTCAGACGGTTTTGATATGATATGTTTTCAAGTATTCAATTCCGTCCTCTTAGCTGGCGAGTTCAAGACCCCGTGGTTTATAGGGAATGTAAGTGAGGGAGTGATGACAGTCATATTTCAAGTTTCTCGTATGCACTCACGTCAACATGTCAGTTTATTTGTTCTCCCATTTCAAAGTGACACCCAGGAATTAATTTTTCCATTACCGGATTATGACGCTTGTCTCACGGAACTTTAGCAACCCAAACCACACCCCTTGATCGTGCATTCATTCGAACCCCTTACACTTTTTTTGTAGCAGGGCAGCTCTTTGTAGAGTTACCGCCTGCAGCAATTAGCCGGAGGAAATCTGAAGAGTCAACATGCAGACACTGTGATCAGATGCTTTCTTGCTCTGACTTTAAAGGATTAGATTAGATTAAATCTACAAACAGTAAATGAGTTGGCAGATGATTACAGGATGAAGCCTGAGATGTGGGTGGAGATTTGTGCAGAACTTTTTTAAGCTAATTGACGTTTCAACTCTATTGTTTGGTGTTGAGTGAGGAAACTAAAAAAAAACCTAAGTAAATTTACTAAATAAACTTGAAGGACGTATTAAATTTAGATTGATTTATCCATCATTTATTTAACACAAACAAACCGAACCATAAGGACACAAAGGAAATCGTCGTTCCAGAAGTTTCAAAACAACAACTGTAACAAATTTCTAGAATTGCACTAAATGTGTAGTCAACTGGATTTATTATCAATTTAGCCATATACAGTACGGTACACTGCAGGAACAAAGAAAACAACACAAATTAACACAAGGAAGCATGAAACTATTCATAAACAAACAAGCCCATACACAGAAAATAACAAAGTGCTCGTATGCAAACAACATTTAGTGCAACAACACAACAACCAAACCGAGCAGCACACACAGCTCATTGTGAAATAATAATACATTCTCCATATAAACATAAATACTGATAACACAAAAATGTACAGAAATATTATTTGATTTAACGTAAAACTCTGCAATAGAGTCTGTATAAGCTTTTTCTCAGCACTGAACTGAAACACTAATGTTTTATTTTTCATTATTTTCTCGTCTAGCTAGCTGTCTAACATTAGATATTTAGAACATATTCCTTTATTAGCTTTTTTGCTGATTATCTTCCGCATCTGAGATGTTGGTTTTTGCGCTTCAGTTGAACATAATCATGTTTTTATCTTTTGAAATCTTTCAGTCGTTGTTTGAGAAGTGTAATTGGGAATAAAAGATTCAAATCACGCTATATATTGTAGAAGAGATTTTTACAGGACTGTAGAGAACAACCAGTACACACTCCTGGGAAATTTATTTATACAGTCTGGGTGTAACAGCTTTAACTATCAACTATACTGATGACAATTTCTTTATATTTAGAAGGGAATTTTTTACGGTGTGTGAACATTCCGTAGAGGCGTAACCAGCCGGACGAGCGAACGCTCCTGGAGAAACTGGAATAACTACATGCTTTGTCATTATGTTGCCTTTTTTTAATATGTCTTAATTGTCTTTTGAAGCAGAAGTGAAATATTTCTTAAGAACATGTTTAATAATTATATACAGGTTGTCCCCGAGTTACGATGGTTCGCCTTACGATGGTGATGATGAGGATGATGCGTTGTTTTGGTGTTAAAACGCATATTTTCTTTCTGTGTTTTTGGTGTTTCAAAGCCCAATTTTAGCACTTTTCTCTCTCCTTTTTTATCGGTGTCACCAGACACCGAAACAGATCCTCCACTCATGAACCAACATTCGTCCACATGCAACATGCATGTAAAGTTTATACACTGCTGTAGTGTAAATTGCTCTGTTTTGCTAAATAATGTATTGTAATTAAAAGGCAACTCAACTTATGATATTTTCTAGTTATGATGGGGTCATCAGAACGCATCTCCATCATAAGTTGGGGACTTCCTGTACAATATATTATCTATCTCTTAATTATCGTTTTTTTTTTTCTCCATTTCTTCTTCTTTTGGTCGTTTTTTCTCAGTGAATAGCTACTCCCTGCTCAATTCTAAAGCCGTCCTGCAGAGATGTACAGACCAGTGGACCCTGAAGGCAAGCCAGCCTGTGCCGCAGCTCCCACAGATGACTGTGTGCATCGACATTCGCCTAATGACTCCAGGGAAGTGGATGGCTTTTAGCTACAGGGTGCCTCGCTCACCGAACTACAGCCTGGCGCTGCAGGGTGATGGCAATACCGTGATTGCCTGGCTCCTGGGGGTGCAACACCGCTTCCCCATGCAGCTGGCACTGAAAAGTTGGCACCGGCTGTGTCTGCGCATCGACTCGTTACACAACAGCTTCCGCCTGAGTGTCAACAGCAGTCAGGAGACACAAGATCGCGCTGTGTTTGCTTACGCCATGCAACCTAACGGCAGGCTACAGCTGGGATGTAAGTTCAGGGATCTCTCCCCAAGGTCCAACATGGCCACCGTAGAGCTGTACATGTTCAGAATGTGGGGGGACGTGCTGGACCATGCGCAATGCGAGAACGGGACGATCGCTGGTTGGGACTCGAGCATGTGGAGAATCAATCGAGCTTCGTCTCTTGTTCAGGATGACACACTTTCCTGCAGTGAGTATATAAACATGACTAAAGCGGCTTAAAGCCAAAGCATCAATATCCACCCTCCTTTTCCTAGAAAGCAAGTGTAAAGATCAGGAAGTCTACATTTACAACACTGTCTCTCATACTGGGAAGTTTTTGAATAGGATTTGTTAAATGTAAATTAGTCCATTCAACTGTGGATTTTAGTATATAATTAGCTGCTATATTTAAGCTCCAATGAAAAACACCCAACACTCGTTCCATTGTAAAATAAATGAAATATCAGTATTATAATGAAAAGATTATAATAATTTTATTAGTCACATACACATTCATACAGAGTACGACATGCAGTGAAATATATATATATATAAGAATTAGACAGTAAGGGGAGGCTACGTACTGAATATGAGAGATATTGCCATGAGTCCAGATTTAAAGTGTCCCAGTGTGATTTTCACTAAAGTGTTCATGTGCTGATATTAAAGTGACACTAAGGTGTGCCAGTCCGGTGTTAAAGCGACATTTGTGCAATTGTGGAAAACAATTTGTGCAAAAGAAGGAAAAATAAACAGAGAGAGAAGTCCAGGTATTATAGGTGCTAGGTGTTATACATGAGTCATTTGTCAAAGTCAACATTCTGGATCCATCAGCCAAAATAAAAATGTAAAATAGAACAAGGTGTACCGTGTGTAATGTACTTTCCAGGTAACCAGATAAACATTTGACCACAGATGTAAATGTGCTTGTTTATCAGATTACAATCAGGAAACAAAAACTAGATAAGTTCAAAAACAATTGTGAGGATTGAGCCTCTAGAACACAGATGCCTACTTTCTTTCTTTCTTTCTTTCATTCTTTCTAAATGCATGTTTTCTAGTTTCTCCTTCACTGTCATTATTTCACGCTACCAGATTTTGATTTAATGCATTTGTATCAAGGAGAATATACAATTATTGCATGAGATGCATAAAAGTGTTGCATGTTTGTGTAGTCCTTCAGTGTGCTTTGATTTTGTGTAGTCCTAAGCTTTCATCCATTTTCCAAAATGGATGTGATTCTTTTCTTTTTTGCATGGCTTTCCTGTAGGCGTTCTCAGTCTTTTAGACCATGTACGGAAGAAACGCAGTAACAATGGGATCGGTAAGTGCCACTTTAATGAGCATATCTATATTGAGTAATGCTGATCTGTCCATATGTGGGATTGCTAACTGGCATCTAAAAAAGTGCTGATATTCAAAAATTAAAATGCTTCAAACTAAATATGAAAAATTAGTTTGTGCACACTCTTGTGACAAGTCTTTATAAGTTTTATTACAAAAGCATTGTTGGATTCTGGATTATTATTAATCAAAAGGTTTTGTCAGATGGTTATTTCCAGTTTAAACAAAAGTAACAAATCAGTCTGTTATCATTTCTATAGTAAAAGCTCAGATGTTATAAAAAAAAATTATAATTTTTTATTTGTTTGGTAAAGACATGTTTATGTAAGGAAGGAGTCTCCAGTTTTAGAGCTTTGTAACAGTCAGAGCTAAAGCTGTAACTAAAATTTTGAAGAACACTTAAAATTTCCTGAACTTACAAACTTTCCTGTTCCTCCACCCCCTTTACTTGTCTTGTGAGCCAGGGAACAATCATTCAAAACAACACTATTCAGGTACAATTCAGGTAACTAGTTTTGTTAACAATATGCACCGATCAGGCATAACATTATGACCACCTGCCTAATATTGTGGTTGGTCCCCCTCTGCTGCTAAAACTGTCGTGACCCATTGATCATCAACAGCATGAACTTCAGCAGTTTGTGCTACAGGAGCTCGTCTGTTGGATTGGACCACACGTTTCAGCCTTCGCTCCTCACGTGCATCAATGAGCCTCGGCTGCCCACGACCCTGTCGCCGGTTCACCACTGTTCCTTCCTTGGAGCACTTTTGATGAACACTGACCACTGCAAACCAGGAACAGCCCACAAGAGCTGCAGTTTTGGAGATGTTCTGACCCAGTCATCTAGACGTCAAATTTGTCAAACTCACTCAAATCCTAACACGCGTCCATTTTTCCTGCACCTAACATCAACTTTGAGGACAAAATAATCAGTGTTATTTACTTTACCTGTCAGGGGTCATGAATTTATGGCTGATCGGTGTACACCTAATTGTATTTTAGCAGATTTAGCTAAAGTACCCTAGTAAGTTGGGATGCCGTGCTTCTGCAGTTAAATCCTGGTGAAAAATAGTGGTATTTTATTTAGATCTAGACTTATATCTTTTTTTTTTTTTTTTTTATGTACAGAGACAACCATTGCAACTTCAACAACATCTACCAACACTAGCTTTACAAACACCCCCACGACCACAAGTACCACTACCACAAACACCCCCACGACCGCAAGCACCACTACCACAAACACCCCCACGACCACAAGCACCACTACCACAAACACCCCCAATAATAATCGAAGGAACACTACTACAAACAAGCCCATAACCACAAATACCACTACCACAAACACCCTCCTGACTACAAGTATGACTACCACAAACTCCACCACGATTACAAGTACCACTACCACCAGCATACCCATGACCTCTATGTTTACTACTACAGATAACACTACTCTCAGTTTTACACAAACATCAACACCCGATAACACAACACCACCAAATACCACGCTTCCTGTTACACAAACAGAAACATCCAATAATACAACACAAACAAACGCCCCTTTCACTTTGACACACACAACAACACTCGACAACAAAACACAACCAAACACCACTCTCAGTTTTACACAAACATCAACACCCGATAACACCATAGACCCAAACAACAATCACAATATTACACAAACAATATCATCACCTGATAACACGACACAACCAAACACCACTTTTAATGTAAAAAATACATCAACACCTGATAACACAACACAATCAAACACCACTCAAAATTTTACACAAACATCAACAGCCAATAACACAACACAACCAAACACCACTCTTAATGTAACACAAACAACAACACCCAATAACACAACACAACCCAACACCACTGTCAATGTAAGAAATACATCAACACCTGATAACACATCAGAACCGAATGCTACTCTCAATGTTACATCAACACCTGAAAACACAACACAACCAAGCAACAATCGCAGTTTTACAGATAAAACATCAACACCCGATAACACACCACAACCAAATGCCACTCTCAATGTAACACTTACAACGTTAACACCTGATAACACAACTCAACCAAACACCACTCTCAATGTTACATCAACACCCGATAACACAACACAACCAAACACCACTCTCAATGTTACATCAACACC
>JAAIIK010000033.1:3954332-3970232 GCA_014706435.1 Silurus glanis | reverse complement strand
TGTGTGTGTGTGTGTGTGTGTGTGTGTGTGTGTGTGTGTGTGTGTGTTTCAGTGTATTATCTATGATAGACCAGAAGGGGAGCTGTCCTCCTATGTGTTCGTGTGTAGTATATTTTAAGTGTATTAGCTCTAATCGACCACAGGGGGAGCTGTCACTCCTGTGTGTGTCAAATCGAACAAATCAAATTTTATTTGTCACATACACATACATAGAGAGCATGCAGTGAAGTGCTTTTTACGACTGTCCGGCATTTAAGCATAAAAGTAGTAGAATTAAGGGTAAAAATAAAACCAAAAAAGGTAGATAAATAAAAAGTATAAACTATAAAAAATATATGAAAATATATGTATATACATGGATGCGTATGGCAGATATTTACAGTACAGCTTAAAGTGATTTAGTGATTGTCATTAAAGTGTCCATGTGCAGTGTGATGTGGTATAAAGTGGCACTGTGCAGTTCAAGTCCAGAGTTAAAGTGACAGTACAGAGATTAAAGTGTCATAGTGCAAAAAAAGTGTGTAGAAATGAGTGAAGATGGAGAGAATTCCAGTTTTAGATCCTGGGTGTTTCCTGGTTTAAACTCCAAATGGCCAGGAACTCCTCCTCATTCTCTCTGTGCTTGCTTTTAAGGAGCAGAAGCGTTTCCCTGAACACAACAAAGAAAAGAGTCCATAGTTTGGATGGCTGAGGTCCTTCACGATCTTCCTGGCCCTGGTCCGGCACCGCGTGCTGTAGATGTCCTGCAGGTTAGGGAGCTCGGTGTGGATGGTAGAGTCAGCTGAACGCACCACCCTCTGGAGAGTCCTGCATGGTGCTGTTCCTGAACCAGGAAGTGATGTTACCTGTCAGAACGCTCTCAATGGTGCAGGTGTAGAAAGTCTTTAGCACCTGAGAGGGAAGTTTGAAGTCCTTTAAGCTTCTCAGATGGTATAGATGCTGCTGGGCTTCTTCACCAGGGTGTTGATGTGACAGGACCAAGACAGGTACTGTGTGATGTGAACACCTAGGTAGTGGAAACTATCCACTCTCTCCACTGGGGTCCCGTTGATGTTTAGCGTTTGGTTTGACCGCTCCTGCTTCGTGCTGAAGTCCACTATCAACTCCTTAGTCTTGCTGATGTTCAGGAGAAGATTGTTCTCCTGGCACCATTTCTCCAGGTTTTTAACCTCCTGTAGGTAGGCCATCTCATCGTTGTTGGAGATCAGGCCCACCACAACAGTGTCGTCAGCAAACTTGATGATGGTGGTGGAGTTGGAAGTGGCCACACAGTCATATGTGTACAGTGAGTACAGCAGGGGGCTCAGAACACAACCCTGGGGAGCTTCAGTGTTGAGGGTGAGGGTGGTTCAGGTGTGTTTGCCCACCCGTGCTGCAGCAACCAGCCTAATAATCACCCATAGGGAAATAGAGAAACCTGCCTCGCCTTTATCGGCCGTGGAGCTGATGAGCTCTTCCACTGTATTACATCACGGTTAATGATCCTCGATGTGAAGGACGGGTCATCCACAGCACGCTGACGGAGATCTTTGCAGATTTTGACGCAGTGCTCCCTGTGACTGTGCGTGCAGGCATCTGTAGGTGTGTTACAAAACTTTTTGATACCACCTCGTATTTATATTTGGGAGGTGGAAGCTTAGAGGTTAAGGTTTAACTCTGAGCTTAACTCTAAGCTGAACTCTAAGTTTAACTATGATCTGAACTCTAAGCTATATATAACTACTATATGAGCTTAATGATGTTTCAGTTCAGTTAATCTGCTGGAACACATGACCTTCGTCTCAGCCTCGGAATGCAATGCCGTAAAACTGGTCCGATTCCTTCATTCTTTTTGACAACAGGAAATTAATAGAAAAGAAAAAAGAAAGTAACAATCAGTACTCAGTGCTCAGGAGTTCTGAACATCATGAAGCAGCAGATTTGGACGTTTGTGCTGTTTTGGTCGATATCACTGAGCACCGGAGCGGGTGAGTAGAACCTTCAAACTGTATTAGATGTTTCTGTGTCACTGTCAGTGAGATCATCAATCGGCTCCAAATAACACACTGAGTTTCTCATTTGTCTGATGAACAGCTGAGAGAGAGAGAGAGAGAGAGAGAGAGAGAGAGAGAGAGAGAGAGAGGGGGGAATTATTTCTATTAAATATTCTTTAATAATCTGTGCTGTGAAATAACGCTGTACTGAAACTCATTTTCAAAACTGAAAAATGAAAAGTTTTGAGATTAAACTTTTATTCTTTTTAGACTAGAAAATCAGCACATCAGGGATCATTATGAAGCAGGAGATTTGGACTTTTGTGTTCTTTTGGATGATGCCACTGACCATTGCAGGAGGTGAGTAGAAACTTTATGACAGTGTTGGTTCCTCTAAAAAAGATTTTAATAACTGGATTTATTGTGAGGCTTCAAACTAATTGCTTTATTTATAATATAATGCCTTAAATGCATACTGAAGAGCCACAATGCATCTAGGAGCATGTCCATTTGATTGATGAGACAAAACTGGAGCCATTTGGCAAAGTACATCAGCTGTATCTTCACAGACACCAAAATAGAGAAACTTTGGACGAAAACGCAATGATCGCTACTGTGACACCTCGAAGAGCTTAATGGTGTTTCAGCGCTGCTTTGCTGTGGCTCAGGGAGCCTTCATTCTGTGGATCTACCTCACTTATAACTCATGGGTCCTTCAAGAAGATGATGGCCCAAAAATTGTGGGTTCTTCTTTTTTTTTTTTTAATGAAGGCATCCCAACTAATTTGTCGACGTCTGTAGTCTTGGTGTGGCTCTTTTTGTAATAATTTTGGATGCTATTCACATTTAAACCAAGAAATCTGCTATACAGATGTTTGAGACATGCTGTTTCAGGGGATTATTTTGGTTTAAAAATTTGGTAAAAATGTAAAGAATTTGCTGATGGTAATCTTTCATCTTTAATTCACCCAGAAATCACGGTCACCTGCTTTTTCACCGCTGACTGCCTGCTTCCCTGCAACTCCACGCATCACATCATCATCATCCACTGGAACAAAGTCGGGAAAGAAAATGCAGTCCATATTTTTGACAATAATTCTGATCATCTAGAGAACCAGGATGTGGATTTCCGTGGACGGACGTCTCTGTTCAGGGATCAGATCTCTCAGGGAAACGTCTCACTGCTGCTCAGAGAGGTCAGGGTTGAAGATGTGGGGATCTACACCTGCTACACGTTCTCCAGATCTGAGCAACTGGAAGAGATTATACATCTGGATGTGAAGGGTGAGATCATGAATGGAGGGATGAAGTATTTAAAAATGTTTTAGGGGGTCATAGTACAATTTACTCAAATAGAGAAATGACTACAGAAGGTGGTTTGTTTGTGCCTCTTTCTTTCAGCCCCAATTAAAAAAGTGGAAATTAAACTCAATGATGAACAAATTACCTGCAACGCAAGTGATGTTTACCCACAACCAATAATCTCTTGGTTCAAAAATCAGGAGATGATCAGTCAGAATATGAAGAACATGACGACTATAACAACAGACACACAGGGTCTGTTCTCACTGACGAGCAACTTCAACTATAAGAAAGATGAACGTGACACAAACACAGATCAGTCACTCAAACTGAAGACCAAATACTCCTGCTCCTTCAGCTTCGAGGACAAGAGCCAAACTTACAACGCCAGCCTGAGACACGGTGAACATCACACACCATATCCAACACTTCAGCACCAACCATGTGATCTAAATACAGATTATATTCTGAATGCTGGATTGTGATTGGCTGGAAGTTCAGTGAGGAATAGAGTAAAAAAACAGCAGCAGGAGTTCGACCTCAACAGCTTCATTATTCGCTGAAACGTGACATAAATCTCTTTTCCCTCCCTCATGTAAATAAATGTAATCTTCTGGCACTACTTTATCTTGATCTGCACTCGTACGAACTCCCTGGAACACCTCACACCTCCACCTGAATCATCACTTACATGCGAAAGCACGAGCAGAACTTTAACAAACATTTTCTATTTTTTCAGACAAAGTGGACATTTATTCAGGACAGGACGCTAGAATTTGCTGTCCTGTCTCTCATGGAGATGCTGGAGATTACATCATCACCCTGAGATTTGGAGAGTCTTCCACCATTCTGAAGTCACACCAAACTAACATCTCCATTAATTGGTCAGGAATAAGTGTCCATCTCGCACATGATGGAAACGTCACGCTTTACGACCTGGACATGAACAAACATGCAGGAAACTACACCTGTGAGATGTTTACTGAACAGTCCATTACTCAGGTGGTGCGAACCTCCGTGCACATCATATCAGGTGATGCTCAAAGAACTTTACAGCTTTAATGGTCGATATTTTGAGCAGTTTTTTCTTTTATTTTTCTGTATTATATAAAATGTGTATTTTCTTCTTATAGATCTCCACAATAATGGGATCGCTGAAGTTTTGGGTGCCGCTCTTCCTATCCTTTCCATCATTACTATAATGATCTACTGTGGATGCAGAAGATCACATGGTGAGATCACTTCCTGTGATGTCTATGATGTGTACATGTTATGGTTTCTATAGCAACAGCTTATTTACAGTTACAGTAAAGGGATTAACCACAGAATCTAAGCGTTGATATGCAGTGAATTGGTTTGTAAGATGTTTATTTAACCTTTATGGAAGGAGTCTCCAGTGTCAGTGCTTTGTAACAGTCAGTATGTAGAGCTGGACATTTTTTTTACGGGTTTCTTTACAGTATGCTGTAACTCTGTGTATGATCTTTCTTTTCCAGGACGGAACAACAGAAATCAAGAGAACTCAAGAGAAAATCAAGTCTACGAAGAAGTCAAGTTAGAACCTCTTTCTGGAGAAAACCTAAGCGCTGATGCATGTTCATCCAATGGCAGAGCCCACAGAGAACCAGCTCAGAGGATCATCATGGAGATAATGGAACCAGAGTGATTCCAAAGTGAGCTGGATAAATCTGCCACAGAGACGTTTGACGTGACGTACGCGACATGCGGCGACGCTGCGACGAGTCATTTGAGGTGTTTCGAGCTGCATGCGCGCTTCAAGAATGGAAGAACATCACTGGAAGACGATGAGAGATCAGGAAGACCTGCAAAGAGCTCACCGGCCCGAAAATGTCAAAACCGCTCATGCACGATGACCGTCGGAGAACAATCCACATTACGATCTCACTTCCGCACCCACACTACTCTCCAGATTTGCGGACTTCACCCTCTTCCTGGAGATGAACATCCAGCTCAAAGGTCACTGGTTTGACATTATTGTGGCGATCCGGAGCGAATCGCAGAAGGTGCTTGACACTCTGTTTAAGGCTTTCACTTGTTTCCAGCTTGTAAGGAAATTTGGGGTCAGAGAGGCTTCAGGGGCCTTAATCAAGGGCCCAGCAGTGGCAGCTTAGTGGTGCTGGAGCTGAACATTGATGAGGACGGTGTGCTGATGTCAGAGACACAATAAACAACCTGATTTCTATGAAGTCACCTCAGAGGTCCTGATAATTCGGCTGCTACTGTTTTTATATTTGATATTTATTCATGGAGTCGCTTTATTTATTTAAATGTATTGTTTGTATCTTCTGTTTTTAAAGAAAGTAGAAATATATTTACTTAGTCACTTGATCATCCTGTCATCCTTCTAATGCTGCAGAAGCAAAAGAAAAACCATGAAGCACAATAATCTTCTATAACGGGTTGGTATGCGATCTATGCAGGAGGAGGGGATGGGGGGGTGGGGGGGGGGGGGGGGGACTTGCTGGTGGGAAGAATTTCTGATGAAATTATGCAGAAATGTTGTTGGTCGTTGTTGTTACAGAAAATGTTTGTTATATACTGTCAATTTTATTTTTGAAAACATTAATAAATATAATGGTATTGAAAAATCATGGCGTTCTGTGTTTCTGCCATTAACTCATTTCCATGGACAGAATTAGAGGTTTTAGAAAAAGAATAAAGCACCTTGTGTGCTGCTGTTATAGTAAAATAATCAACGATAAGATATAAATATTTTCCTATAAAAGAACACAATTCAACATTTATTTACCGTCAGTTCCACTTTTATTCATTAAACGATGACCTCATATTTTCTATCCATTTATGGTCGTATTTAATTAATGTAATTAATGTGATTCTTTTTTTTTTCATCTGTTTTTTTTTTTCATAAACTCACTGATTGATTCATTGAGAAAATAGTTTTTTTAAATGAATGTAACCTGGTTTGGAGAACTCTGGTCCTGGAGCTCATCACATGGAGGAAGTCGAGAGATTTTTGCGTTCAGTATAAACTGTCGTGATCAGGAGTTTCTGAAAAACTCACACTAGACAATTTTAATGCAACAATCCGATGAACAAAAAATCCATAAGAACACTCCAAAATCTGGTGAAACATCTTCCCAGAAGAATGGAGGGAGTTAAAAGAGCAAATTGGGACTAAATGTGGAATGAAATGCCCAAAAATCACCAGACTTATGACCAGGTGACCCAATACTTTTGGCTATATAGTGTATATCTAAATAAATAAATATTATAATAAATATAATTCAGAATTCGAGCTGGTTCACCACACCTTCATCTCACCATCGCTGGAGATCGTGTTCCTTAAATGGTTTAAAAAGATCACTGATATTTATTATGCAGAATATAATTACTGAGATTTTATACTCTATATTGTTTTTTTATGTCATAATAAAAGTAGGACTTCATTCCGTCCCCCACAGCGTATCTCCAGTTAGTTAATCAGTGTTAATCTGCTGGAACACATGACCTTCGTCTCAGCCTCGGAATGCAATGCCGTAAAACTGGTCCGATTCCTTCATTCTTTTTGACAACAGGAAATTAATAGAAAAGAGAAAAGAAAGTAACAATCAGTACTCAGTGCTCAGGAGTTCTGAACATCATGAAGCAGCAGATTTGGACGTTTGTGCTGTTTTGGTCGATATCACTGAGCACCGGAGCGGGTGAGTAGAACCTTCAAACTGTATTAGATGTTTCTGTGTCACTGTCAGTGAGATCATCAATCAGCTCCAAATAACACACTGAGTTTCTCAATTGTCTGATGAACAGCTCAGAGAGAGAGAGAGAGAGAGAGAGAGAGAGAGAGAGAGAGAGAGGAATTATTTCTATTAAATATTCTATAATAATCTCTGTGCTGTCTATAAACTGAAACTCCTGAAAAAGGGATTAAAAATGTAGAGATTGAATATGAATTATTTCTATACTAGGAAAAATAATCTTTCTTTCTTTCTTTCTCTCTTTTTTTCTTTTGTTTTTTGTTCTTTCTAGTTAAATAGTATTTAATTAAATTTCTACCAAAGATTTGAAATTTCCTGACCTTTGACACAAGTGAGCAAATGATTTATCAGATTTGGATCATACACACACACACACACACACACACACACACACACACACACACACACACTATGTGTCATATCTATGAAATGAGTTTGATTCTGTTTCGAGGTGTGTGATTGTGATACTCAAGCCCTTTGGTATCATGAATTTGTTTGCTGCATACTTCACATTCTCAGGGTTTTTACTCGTCAGTCTCCTCCCTTTGTTTTGTGTAGAACGTTGACTCATTCTGGTGTTTTACTCATACAGACGTCACAGTGACCTGCGTCTCGACCAGCGTCTCGACCAGCGTCTGCATTCTGCCCTGTACATCCCCATATAATGGAGTCATCCACTGGGAAAAAGGGGAAAAAATCGTCCATTCCTTCTTCAAAAAAGCAGATCAACTGGCGTACCAGGACGCGGACTTTAAAGACCGGACGTCTCTGTTCCAGGATCAGATCCCTCAAGGAAACATCTCACTGATGCTCAAAAAGATCGGGCCTAAAGACGAGGGCAGATACAAGTGCTACACCGCAACGGACTCTGATAACAAGGAACAGTTCGTCTCGCTGAAAGTCAGAGGTACGAGACGTGGAATAAATCAGTGTGTGTGCTGCTGTTATAGTAAAATAATCAAGGGTGAGGTCAAATATGGTTCTGTCACAGCACGGCTTTTATTCCTCCTGTGCTACTTCTGCACAAATCCGGATTAATTTAAAATGCCAAAAGCGCTCCGCATCCATCGCTGTTTCTTCACTTTCTGTCTGTTTGAAAAGTCAAATATATCCGTTTTTGTTTTGTTAAATGGTGGAACATCCAGGTGTTGCTGATGAAACGCATGAGATTAGTTTAGCACCACACATTGGGAGTACGTCTAGAAAAGCTGATCTTTTGGCAGTTTGGTGCTCTGGAGAACTGTGAAGTGTCTACATCCTGCCAAGAAGAAAGGACCTCAGGGAAGCAACATTTCTAAACAATCCTTCTCGCTGCAATCGCAAATCGTTTGGAAATGGCCTTATAACCCTTTTCTGACTGTTTCTGCTCATCAGTCTATAAAGGGTCCTAAGACCATCTCCAAATGACCTGACATTCAGTGTTCAATGGTGCTATGGATTGTTTCGAAATGTAGAGCCTTCAAGAAGGTTCATAATTTTTCAGTATTCTGCCAAAAATTCAGCTGAAGGTCAAAGTATTTAAAGGAAAACCCTCAAAGCTACATCAAGTAACCTTCATGCCTCAGAAAGTATAATAATAAGGTCGAGAGCAAGTCCAGCTTTTTCCTCCATAAGTTCTCAGGCAATGTTCTTCAGAGCGAAATGGAGATGTTCGGTTACACGGTGAAAACCGAGCACAGTGTATTACTACAGTCGTGATCGCGATGGTGGAGGGATGATCACTTGAAAAAGTCGTCTTATATTCTTTTGGGATTTTGGAATGAGATTTTTGTTCTTTTCTTTAGAAATCGTGTCAACTCACCATACATTCATGATTAAGTAAAGATATTGAGATTTACAGACACGCCCACTTTGTCAAGCGTTGCTTTGATATTTGCTGATGATGTTTGAACCCTGATGAAAGTTTCACTTGAAGCTAAAGATCTTATGTTTAATTGGTTCTTATTTTCTGTTACGAATCATGAAGATCAAACCAGTCATAGAAAAGTGAAACTTGTTACTTAGACGAGTGAGATTGGATGGATTGGACTCGTGGTGTTATGGAGCAGGGTTTTATGCTTTAATATTTCATGAACCAGGAGATTGAAGATTTTTTCTTCCCTTCATCTTCATTTGCCATTGATTCATGTGTATCTTTTTTAGTGCCAGGTAAACAGGTGGATTTAAAAAAGACAAATGAAGGAATTTCCTGCGGTGTGAAAGACGTTTACCCGAAACCCGGTATCTACTGGTACAGAGATGAAAGCCCAGTAAAGTCTTATGTAGAGACAACTGTGGATAAAGACGGTCTGTTCTCAGTGAGCAGTGTTTTCCCCCAGTCTGTCAAAGAAAACACCACGTACACCTGCTCCATCAGCACCGAGGAGATTTTTACTGCCAGCCTGAGAAAAGGTAAATATCCCATCAAACACCTCAAAAAGCCTCATCCAACAGAACGTGCAACATCTCAAACACCTCAACACCCAATCCAAGGTTTCATCCCACACCCCATTAGCACCCCATCCAAATCATCATCAAACACCTCATCCAACACCTCCTCCAACTTCTTATCTCATCAAGCACAACATAAAACACCTCCTAAAACTTCTTATCATCTCATCCAACACCCAGTCAACACAACATCTCATCCAACATCTCAACACCTCCTCCAACTTCTTATCATCTCATCCAACATCGTCAACACAACATCCCATCCAACATTTCAACATATCCAATACCATTAAACACCTCATCCAACACCTCCTCCAACTTCTTATCTCATCAAGCACCTCATCCAACACCTACTCTAACTTCTTATCATCTCATCCAACACCTCCTCCAACTTCTTATCACCTCCAACACAGCATCCAATACCATCAAACATCTCATCCAACACCTACTCTAACTTCTTATCATCTCATCCAACACCTCATCTAATGAACCAGAGCAGTTTTAACAATCATGTTCTGGTTTTGCAGAGAGCGCTGAGATTTATCCAGGACAGGACGCCACTATTCACTGTCCTGTCTCTAAGGAAGACACTGGAAACATCACTCTGTGGTTTGGTGAATCTTTTATCAATCTGAGTTACAGCCAAACAGCACAGCAATCTACCATTAAAGATCAGTGGAGGGGGAAAACGCTGCACCTGGCACATGATGGAACTGTTACAATCCACAACCTGGGGAGCGCTGAAGATACAGGAACCTACACATGTGAAAGAACTACTGCACAGTCCAGACATATGGTGGAAACCTCACTAAAGATTACATCAGGTGATGTTCCTCTCCAGTTCCTTTCATTAATAATGTATAAAATATGCAAATATCAGCTTGATATTTAAATTTAAAATAAATTTACTTTACTATAATGAAGATTATTGTATCTTTATAACAGCGAGTCACCATGTTGGTACTGGAGTTGGAGTTGCTCTTGGTTTTCTACTTCTCATAATTATCATAGCTGGCGTAATATATTGGCGATGGAAGAAACGAGGTGAAAAAGAAGAAAAAGGTGAGGTCAATTCCTTTTCCTGTAATGTGGACAAATCTAATATTTAATCTAATCAAAGTTAATGACAATATGGTAATTGTACAGTACATTTGCTGGGTATTGAGTCAGAAATGTAAAAATAACTCTATACAGGACACCGAAATCTTATATAGAGATGTTGTAGTGCGCTGTTTGTAATTTCTTGCACTTAGAAAGAAGAAATTTAACTTAGAAAGAGAGAATTCTATAAAGTACAAGTGTTTAGACCATTACACTTTCCACAAATACATTCATAAATGACTGCAGAACTGAAGAGGTGCGTCAGTGTTATGAAGTGTGTTATCCATTATGGTGTGCTAACAGTCTTGATCTTATTCTTTATAGCACCAAGAGTTTCTACAGCCAACAGCAGAGAACAACAACAAAGCCCTGAATTACAAAATCACCAATCTGTAAATCTGAGTTTACTCCAAGACCAAAGTGTGCCGTAGCACTTTGTTGATTTTGTATGACTGTGCATGAAGGCACCTCAAGCAAATAGTGAAAATAGAGAGAAGGCGTTTCCGTGTCTCTGTTTGCCACCAACAAGGGCCAAAAAAGCCCTAAACAACTCAGGGCTGTGACCACTGACTGGAGTTACCTGAATGAAGCCAGGACTCAGATCCTCTCCTAATTCTATTCATCTTTTGATTAGAGATGATTTATCATAGTTGAAAGTCTGTTTTATTTTTTCGACAACAAATATGCCATAAACTTATAAATAATAATAAACAGGTAAATATTGTTAATGCACCCGTTTCAGCGCACAAAAAACTATAACTGATATCTTTGAAATGACTTTGAAAAGTGCTTTGAAGTTTAAAAAAAATGTAATTGTTTATGAAGGATCTTCTGTAAATGTGTATATAACGTAAAGATAAAATTATTTTTTATTATATTTGTGTACACAAGTGTAAACCAAATAAATTCATGTTTATAAGCAGTGTGCGTTTTATTACAATCTGCAAACTTAAAAAAAAAAAAAAAGAAAAAAAAAAAAACCTCAGAGCAGAAAGATTTCTACTGAATTCTATGATAGCCATCAGGAAGAGTAGAGTTACAGAAACGAAAACGAGTAAAGCCTGTTAATTCCATCATTCCAGGCCTGCTTGTCAATCATCAGCTCACTGAATTAAATAGAAACTGCACTTTCACAGATCACACCTGCACTACAACACAATAAACTCAGCAGAGTTTGACCCCAAAAAACAACCACTTATTTCCATAAATGTTTTATTTCCTATTTGGGATGTGCAAACTTTTGCACTCAACTATATCCAGTACTTTTGGTGGATTTTTTTCAGTTTAATTTTCATTTTTGTATCATAAAAAGGAGTTTACAGGTCACCGTTGGGCACAGCGACACCTACTGGCAAGACATGTAATTGATTCTCTCAATGTTGGAAACAGGGATACAAGACTCACTGATTTATCAGCTTAAAGATGTGATGCATCGATTTAAAAAAAAAAAAAAAAAGTGAGCATTGGATAGAAATTGGCATTGGTCACTTTTATTATTTAGTAAGTGACCAATAATTGGTGACCAATTTTCTCTACATTGATTGATTTCTCGTCGCTAAACTATTTCTCGAGTCACATAGAATACAGATTCACATGGCAGAGGCAGAGCTGCATCTTCCTGCACACAGAACAGGAAAAGAACATCTGGATTTATTTCATCTTTTCATTTCGTACTACAGAGGCCTGTTTGTGAAAAGACCATACGTTAGAAGTCAGTAGGCACGTAATAAAGTAAATAGATGATTTCATGTCTGTCTAAACAAAAGTTTGTCTGTACCCTAGTGAATTGCAGAGCATCTTGTTTTTTCCACTGCATCGTATCGCATTGTGTTGAATTGAACCGAAATCGGATTCCGCTGCATCGTAATAAATCGTTTTGGAATGCAGAGAAATTAATGAAAAGTTCATTTATTTATTTAAAACGTGATAGGAGAGGAGTGACGTGTGGGAATAAGACAAAAACAAAACACACAAAAACGCAATAAGTTACCTGGATCTTAGATTAAAAATATTTTAATTTAAATGTTTTATATCAGTCTGTATTAGTAACCCGAGTTCATCATGGGTAGTGTGTGTGTGTGTGTGTGTATGTGTGTGTGTTTGTGTGTGCATGTGTGTGTGTGGCAAGTGTCTTTCAAAAGGTTGCCATTAATTTGGCAATCCATAAATCTGGCTATGTATACAGTGAGAGAGTGTGTGTGTGTGTGTGTGTGTGTGTGTGTCACAGAGAAAGGTTGGCTGTGGCGTCGCTCTTCAGTTTGCCGCTGCTCAGGCTGTGGATCATGGCGATCATCTGCGTGTGCTTGCCCAGCTCCTCCTCCCTCTTCTGCAGTTTGGACTCCAGCTGAGATCTTTGCAGCTCCAGAGATGAGGCCTGTGGAGGAAAACCGCTCGAGATGATCCACAGAAAACGCTACGACTCTTTCATACAGGTGCTCAGGATAAACCTTCTTTGCTCCCACCTTGATGCTGGCATCCTTCCTGGCCTGCTCGGTTTTGGCGAGTTCCTTCCGCAGTGTGTTGATGTTCTCCTCCATTTCTCCAGCCTGCTCTTCCTGCCTCCTCACCTCGGCCTGCAGGTCTGAAATAGATACAAAGCAGAGGTTTTTAAGTTGAATGCAGATGTTTCAGATGAAAAAAATGAAGTGATGGTGAAGGTGTCAGGGCTGCATGATGCATTTACAGCGTTCATCCTTAGTAACGGCCTGGTCAGGGTCACGCTGCTGACTCTTCTACAGTCACAGCTTAAAGAAAAACCTTTCTGAACTTCAGAACGGGGGAATAAATCACACACACGTTTCCTCACCCGCTATAGTATCACGTTTCTCCTGCATTTCAGCTTCCATCCCGGAGATCTTCTCTTCCTTCTGCTGCAGCTCTGACGACAACCTGAAAATGAAATTCTTACGTTTAATAAGTCAAATAGAATAATTAATTATTTTGGCTGTTACCAAGCAAAATAATAATATAATATAAAAAATTTTATAGTTGGTTTTTGGAGAAACTTTTCGTGCGATACTGATTAACGTACACATTTTCTTCTCCATATCTTGAATTTTGTAATCATTCTAAAAAATAAACTCAATCAGGCAATGAAAGAACGCACTCTAAACGTGCACGTGTCTAACCTACTAGACTTCATCACGTCATGTCTGCGTAGGTGTTTATATAAAGTATATCTCTATATATATATATATATATATAGTACAGCCCCAGATTATATGTGGTCATTTTCTCCTCCAAAACAAGAAAGCTGAAGATGTGAAAGGTGGTTTTAATTTTGGCTCTTTCGTGGTTAAAGTTTTTTTTTTCTTCTTCATTGTATTTCCTATACAACCTCATGTTTCACACTGCAGTGTGATGGACATTTTTGGTGACTGACTGACCTCTCCTGCTGCAGCCTGAGCCCCTCGTTGCTCTTCCTCAGGGATTCGGCCTGTTGCGTGAGGGAGATGTGGGTGGCCTGGAGCTCCTTCAGCATCACTTCACTCTTACTGTACCTGGAGATGAACCAAGGTGGCACCGTTATCGAGTCCAGAACGTTAAGGTTTCAGCAACCTGAGTATCGTAAGAGTTCCTGTAAGAGTTCCTGTAAGAGTTACTGGGGACCTGACCTGCTCAGCAGCTGGTTGTAGGTGCTCTTCAGATTCTGGTGTTCGTCAGATACGGCCTGCAGACGGCTGTTGTGCTGTAGGAGCTGCTGACTGTCGCTCTTCAGCTTCTCCACCTCTATCACCTGATCGCTCAGCTCAGCCTGGAGATCTTCTTTCCTCCTCTCAGTGTCCTTTAGCAGGGAGGCCAGCTTCCGGGCCTTCACATCAGACAGACGTGAGAATGTATGCATGTGTGCAAGTGTGTGTGTGCATGTATGTGTGTTTGTGCGTGTATGAGTAATAAGACAACTGTTATGCGGTTTTAGAAAAAAACTAATAATTGAGGCTACGTGAGATGTGCACCAGACCAGTGTGATATAAATATAGGTGTGTATGTGTGAATGTGTGTGTCTGTGTGTGTGTGTATGTGTGTGTGTGTCACCTCAGCCTCAGCCTGCGCTCTCTGACAGCGGTACTGAGCGATGAGACGATCAGCCTGAGACAAAGCAAGAGCTTTGGCCTCCAACAGGTCCTGCAGACGACCTTCCTTAGACTGTACACACACACACACACACACACACACACACACACACACACACACACACACATTAAGTGAGAGACAAAGAAATTATGAATCATACAGAAACAAATTCATGTGTAATATAATTTCCTTGTGATTTAATGAATTACTTTTTTAATAAATAGTTTTGATAAACTTTTCTACAAATATCTGATCTGTAAGGTTACGTACGGCCAGGGCGGAGATTTTCTGTTCGTACACGTCGATAATCTCAGACATATGAACATCTTTGATCTGCTCCTGTAACTTAAAAGAAGAGCTGAATTCTATTAACCAGACACAGGAAGTGTTTCTTTTCATGAGTTCACCTTATCTTATCTTATCTTATCGACTCAAGCATATACAACTACTACTAGACAGACAGACAGACAGACAGACATGTATGATATTAACGATCAGCATTAATAAATGACTCAATAAAAAAAATTACAGATTAAAGGTGATAAAATCCCTCAGGTCTCTGCACTACAATAGAAATATCATGTGCATGAGCCGTTGCTATAGAAACGATAACGTGTTAAACTAGTATCGACCCGTGATTCACAATATGGGTGGGTTTAGGACAATAATGCACACCTACTGGCCAATCGGATTTCAGAATTTAAATGGTGCTCTGGTCTAAATTCCCAATAACGTCCACAATATTATTTATTTTAAAAAGGTCCATAACTGCAAAACAACAACAATGCGATCGAGCCAATTAAAAGGAATGAAAAGTAAATGAACCTGAATGCCGCTCTGCAGTTTCTCGATGAGGCTGTCGATGTTCTGGCGAGACGGACTGTTCGGAGCGAAGTTCTTCACCGCGATGACTCCGTCCTCCTGAACGCCGCTGCCTCTGACGCCCAGCTCACCCTCGCGCTGCCAGTACGCGTTATTCGCTGCGATGCTTTCTCCTAATCTGAGAGAGAAACAAACACAAACATTATGAGCGTACGTGTGTACACAAAGTCGAACAGCCATATTCCTCTTACAGAATAGTTTAACGGAATCATTACTCTTTTTATTATTATGTAACACTATGAACAGTACTATAAAACTATAAATAGACTATAGAACTATAAAATGTGTAACTGTATCACGGCTATATGTTTGTTTCTTTATTAATTTAATGCAGGAATTTTTCATTTGTTTCCAGAATTTACAGAGGCATTATTTATAGATAAAGATCAAAAATAATATAC
>JAAIIK010000033.1:3835707-3854062 GCA_014706435.1 Silurus glanis | reverse complement strand
ACACACACACACACACACACACACACACACACACACACACACACACGTAAATACACTGTTACAAATGAATGCGCAAGTCAACATCTCATTTGAAAGATCACCATCTGGGCTGGAAGTCTCTCTCACACACACGCACACACACGCGCGCACACACACGCACGCACACAGGTTCCTGACCTGGCCGGAGCAGTTGGAGCAGTGAGCTGTAGATGTCATGGCAGTCTCTCTCACGTGGGATCACAAAGTGAACGACTCTGAAGTTGCGGCACTGGATGAGAAGCGGGCAACCGCCGGCCGTTAGAGAGAGCTTCTCTACAGACGCGATGTGGTGATGAAGAACCTGCAAGAAGAACAAATACGCCATCCAAATCAGGACCAGGTCAGAGTCGGGTCAATACCAAGTCACAACCGATTCAGAGCCGAGTCAGATCCGATTTTAGATTCGATTCAGAGCCGACCGATTCAGATCCGGGTCAGATCTGAGTCAGAACCAGGTCAGAGCAGAGTTTTAGTTTTAAGATTTATTTATTGTACTTTACTTTATAAAAAATATTTGGGAAAAAAAAATCTGATTATTTATATATTATAAATTACATTCATTAATCAAAAAAATACATAACTTAATATCAATTAATCAACTAAATAATTACGACTATTATAATCTCTCTTTAAATTTGCGCATATTAATGAGGTAAATTTGAATTCGACCTCTGAAGGACGCGCAGGCTCGTGTTCCGGGACGTACTCCTGCAACGCTCGTGACTAATTTCATTTAAATTCACTAATTAAATTAATTAGCATCACTGTTTTTTTTTGTTTGTTTTTTTTTTATCAGACACAGTGGGGGGGGGGGGGTCCAATAAATATGCACATTTAATTGCACAAAGCGACCCGTTCAACCTTGAACATGAAAAATCGTTAGACGGCACAAAAACAACCCGAAAGTTGAAAAGGTTTAAATGCGTAGAACGAGTGATACGTGCAAAAGTAATGGCACCCCAGAGCTCAGATGTGATGAAGTCATTTGGATTAAATGGCCAGCGCTCGATTACACAATCACCCCGGGGCATCAACGCTGCGAGGATCAGATTTCTTTTCTTCTAATTTTAATTGTCGAGATTCATTCAACACGGGTTTTACTAAAAGGTACTGATGTAGGTGAGGTGAGGAGGCCTGGGGGTGCAGTCAGCATTCACTTTCATTCATGTTCAACACACGACCACAATGAGTTTTGTAGATATATTTTATAATTATAAGTTATAATTGTACAATTAGGTAATTAATTATTGCATTAGTAAGGGCCGTAAGTGCTAGTGATGTGAACGGGTCACAATAAATATGCAGATTAATTCTAAAAATATTTATTAATTTGGGGGTGCCAAAATTTTTGACAACGAGCATGTCGTACCCATATTTCCTGAGCACTGGTTGTGTTACTCTCCACAAAGAGGAGGTGTGAGGCGGTCAGGTAGAGCGTTCCTGTCATGCACTTGTTGTTAAAGCGATCCAGGAGCTTCACCTGCTCCACCTGCAGAAAACACACACACACACGCACACACGCACACACACTCTTTGTTACAATTAAAGGTAGAAGTATTGTGAGAAGTAATATTGGCACCCTTTTTTGGCTGCATTTAGATGCATATATGGCGTATTAATGTATACCAGTAAAAATGTATAAAAAATATTGGCACTCCTTAGCAATATTTGGGTGTGAACTCACTCATTAGATTAGATTAGATTCAACTTTATTGTCATTGTGCAAGGTACATGTACAGAGCCAATAAAATGCAGTCACTCATGAAGTGAAAAAACTATTAGAACCTATTCGTTACACAACCCAGGTGGCCTAAGACACGGATTGTTCCTGCACCTGCCGCTCAATAGACGTAAAATAAGCCTTTGTACCACACCCAGCTGTACTGTAAAGCAACTCCAGGTCACATAGAGCTTATTACACGGTTACACGTGTGTGTGTGTGTGTGTGTGTGTGTGTGTGTGTGTGTGTGTGTGTGTGTTTAATTAAAATGACTATTTTGTTTACTCCTGGCTGCATTTCCAATCTATTACTAATCTATTACAACACCCAAAGTTGGAGCCTATATATATTTATTATTTTTATATTATATATATATATATATATATAAAATAAGAATAAGTTCCAGATATAAAGTATGTACCAGTGTAATGGACGGTTTCTTGCTCTGTAATAAAACAGCATGTGTGTTGTGTAAAACCTACACATTAACACCATAAATCACCAATTTAATCACCTATGTGTGATTACAACCGCGAACCTTAAAAACAAACACATCATGTTAGATTATTATTATCATGCAAAAAAAAAAAATGTACGCTTGTTTAATAGGCAAGTATCTCGGTATTATCGCAAACCGCGATTCAATGCCCGGAATATCGATATTTTCAGATCGACACAGATCTCTCCAAGTGCATGCTGAAAGATGGCTGTCTGTCCCAATCCAAGATCTAGTGCACTAGGTAGTGCGTAGGATCCCTGATCTTTTACATCGGTATAGTGCACTTTATATGGAGTGTAACGGTTGATTTGAGACGCAGCCTTAATTTTTTGGCCTCTAACATGGTTTTTGTGCTAAAAAATGAATAACAGAGTGAGAAGAATAAAGGGGAAAAGTGATAAAAATAAAGTTGGATATTGCAAAAAAAGGGAAAATCAAGAAACTTAAGGTTAAAGATAAACAAATGGTGCAAACGGCGAGCAATATGATTAGCTAGCTAGGGCTAGCCGCAGAGTTAAATGTTGTGCAGTAACATTTCTGCAACATTCACTGAAACGATTTTAGTTCGTACGATTTGACAATTAATCGATTCCTACGGTAATTAATTAAAGCCCCAACCGGACTCATAATAATAATAAACCGCAGATTTTTTCCATTTAAACCCATTTTATTACCTTCGGGGTCCGTATGTGCTCCATCAGCCCACTGTGGTGCTCTGTTATTTTTTTTTTTATCACGTCTTAGGAGATAAAACCTGACGGAAAAGATGCTGGAAACACATGAAAAAAGGCACGAAAAAAAACCCCACAGCAACACCCAACGAATAATGTCTGTTTCTGATCTTGCTCAACCGCTGTTTGTTTATTTTTCGAACCCTAACTGTTTTCCGCTTTCTGTCCTATGATTGGATGAAGTGTCGCTAATTAAAAGCAAATTGCCCAATCTGATACGAGAATGTGTGATCACGTCGTCGATGGAGGCGGGCTTTTTTCTTGAATACGGGTGCGGAAAAAAAGGGTAGCTCTCATTCAGCCTTCGCTTTGTACTTCCTGTTTGGGCGTAACAGAAACGTTAGCTAAATTGATGACGAACTTTCACGAATTTGAAATGGACGAGTGTTTGTATTCAAACAAATATGTATATAATACACAAATAAAACGGATTTATACAAACTGTAAAAAATGAGTTTTTATACACGCGCACAAAAAAATATATATAGATAGTAACGAAAATAGAATCATCCCTGACAGTAGGGGGCGCCCGAAAACACCCGAAGAAGAAACATTGAGCGCCGAAACAAATTCGTGCACGTTTTTTTATAGTTGTTTAATGATTATTGTTTAAATAACGTGTCTTCCTATCTATTTTATCGCACGCGTTTCGTCTGAAGTGTTTACTCATTAGTAGTTTTACTCTTTTCTAGAAGGTAATCGTGTGTTTTGATGTTTTGGGGGCCCGCACGAGGACGCCATGATGAGCTAGCATTGTTAGCGAGCGCTGTGTACTTCTGCTCGAGCCTTGTTCTAAAAGAATAAACACAAATAATAGTAATAATAATCATTAAAAATGGCCGGGTTTAGTTTCGGAACCGGTACCCTGGGATCCACGAACACCGGCGCGGGTTTTTCTTTTGGATCAGCATCCAGGTATGAGGATTCAGAAACGAATTAACCTGTAAACTAACCACTGTTTAATCTCTAAACACCTCCAAGGTTATTATTTTCTTTGTAAACGTTCTTGCGCATTATGTGCTTATTTATGTAAACAAAAAGCTGCTGTCTGCCCTCTTCCACATACACAAGACGTGATTGGTCAGCGTCCCTGTGATTGACAGAACAGAGATTAAGCCCCTCCCACTTAGGTTTATTTGTCTTCTCCTGTAAATAAACATGCCTTTAACCTGAACTCTATCCGATTTCTCCAGCGCTCCTGCTACAGGAACCGGTGGCTTCAGCTTCGGTGGTCTTGGTACGGTGACCTCCGCCAACACCAGCACCACCGGGTCGTCTCTGGGGCTCAGCAGCGGACTGTTCGCTCAGAAACCGGCGACCGGGTTCTCTTTTAACACGCCTGCCTCGGGTACGAGCGCCGTTCATCCCCCAACGCACAGGTTCTAATCCGGTTCATCTTTGTTTTTCGGTTTCTGATTGCTGTTTTTGATTATTGTAGGAGCTGCTGCACCAGCCATCGGACCCTCTTTAGGTAAGCTGGAGACTTTCGCTTTGTCTTCTAATCAGTCTTCATTAAGGAATGACCAACTGACGTCTCTGTCGTTTCTCAGGAACTCCCGCCACCGCTGGCGCCGCCCCTGCTGCCTCATCAGGCTTCGCGTTCGGTTTCGGGAAACCGGCGGCTTCGGCGAGTCCGTTCTCCCTGAGCACCACCTCCACCAGCACGGCCCCGGCAACCGGCGGCCTGTCCCTGGGCTCCGTCATCACCTCCTCAGCACCTCAGGGCGGATCAACGGGGTTCTCGCTCAACCTGGGGGCAGGAGGGGCCATGTCCTCGGCTCCGTCCACCGGTCTCAATCTCGGCTCTTCGCTCTTCTCCACCTCGGGCTCCACGGGTGAGAACGCACTCGCAACGTAACGCACACGCCAGACATGTTCCCTCTCTCAGGCCTTTTTACTGATCACACAGGAGTTTCACCTCCAAAGAAGCAAATTAAACATTGTGAACGGGTGCTGTAGAGAAATGTTCTTTATATCAGCACTGTTTTAGCAGCGTTAGTAAGTAGCAGTATTCTAACAATCCTCAGGTTAACTGTATTAAAATAACACTAGCATTAACCTGGAAATAGTGAAGTTACAGTTAAGAATTAAACACTATTGAAATGATTAAATTATAATGATATTTTTGTGTCAGATGAGCAGGTAGAGGAGGAGAAGTGGACACGAGGAAACTCAATGGCACAGTTAAGATGGAGCTGCATGTGACAAGAAATACAGAGTGAAACGCTGAAACTGAGGAGCACTTATTCATCTTAATAAAACATCTAACCTGAATATCGCAATTATCACACTAAACATCTACATCTCGAGGAAGAAATATAGCGAAGAAGCTTTTATTTACACTGTTCGAGCAAATGCATCATGTTCAGTAGTTACAGTAGTGAAAAATTACAAAAGGAGAAGATGGTCAAAACGTACACATCTTGAATTAACAACAATTCTCTGATAAGATTATTGGTGCGTTCAAAATATTAAAGACAGACTTCTAAGAAAAAAAGCGCCGATTCGACAGCTGCAGATAAAACCGGCATTTTGGGGAATCTTTTAAAACAAATGAGTTGTTTACATTCAAAAACTATTTTATTTTCTGCATTAAAGGACTATTCAACTTTTCTTTTCCTCTTTTGCGTGTCTGAGAAGCGAGAGAATAATTTACATGGACACACACACACACACACACACACACACACACACGACTTCTCTGCAGAATCGAATTGAAAGATTTAATCAGCTGTTTTTCCTGCTGATTTCCATTTAGTAAAATTTGACTTTTAAATATTTCTCCAGTTTGGTTCGTCCACATCTTCAGATTAGTCGGGTTTTTTTTGTTCAAGGTCTTTATTTATTTATTTATTTATTTATTTATTTATTTATTTATTCGGTTAAGTTTGAGGCGAGATGCTCCTCTGCACCGCATTGACGCTTTCAGCTAATTTTCTAAAGGAATAAAACTCCCCACTTCCGAACATCGGAGTGTCAGACGATCAAATCCTCGGTAAAGTATCGCTTCTGTACTCACGCCTGAGCCTCCTGCTCACTTCTAATCATTTCCTACTGATAATTACTGATGACCAGGTTTTTGTGACCTTTTTCCATCCAGAAATTCTTCTCTGATAATAAAGCGATGGTCCGATTGTTTTATTGCGACTGTATCCAGATTCTAATGCGCGAAAAAAATCTAAACACGTCACTCACCTCACCAGATCCTGACAGTCCGAGCCGATGTTCTTCAGAAGCGACATGTTTTCCTCCACACCCTGATTTCCACGAGGCGGTGATCCGTTTCTCCGTCGCATTGATGACGGAAACCGACCGGAAAACGAACTTTTTAAATTCCAAACAATTTCTGCCTCTGAAAAGTGCAGATCGTAACTCCATCATTTCCGTCTTCTTTTTATTTCGGGGTCACGGTAGTCATCACGTCCTCTTCTCTTACCTGAGCGTCGAGACGCGTTTAAACAGCCATGGTGCATCTGAGTGTTTGAATGCGGTTTGCCATCAGGCTCAGAGGGACACTTCCTTAACAGATTTGCCTGCCATGTAAACTGGACACAGCGGCTGAGCAGGTTGGTGATCCTCGTGTACAACAGGAGTCATGTGGAATGAAAGCCCTCGTACACGTCTTCTCCCAATTAAAGTATCGCGAGAAATTTATGTGAACTTTCTCTTGTCCCCCGTTAAAAAGTGATTTTACGGGAAGTGATTCCGTTGTTCTTCCGGGTCGCTGTAGTCGTCACCACCTCTGCTTCTCCCTGAGCGGCAAAACGCATTCAAAACGGCAAATGGCGCCTATCCGTAACAAATTTTTTCGCCGCATTAAAACGCGTGTACAACAGGAGCCACGTGAAATGAAAGCCCTTGTAGATGCTTTCTCTCGATTAAGTACGATGCGATGGTTATTTACATGTTACTCTTGTCATTGTTTTGTCTTTTATTAATATTTTACTCATTTGCTGTCTCCTCCTGCCCTTTTGTGGTCATTGTGTTCCAGGTCTCGGGCAGCAGACTCTGGGTGGAGGTCTGACGTTAGGAGGTTTGCTCTCGTCCGCCACGTCGGCCGCGGCTCCTGCAGCCCAGGCGCCCAGCTTGGGTTTGGGTGGAGTGGACTTCAGCTCATCGTCAGAGAAGAAAAACGATAAATCATCTGGCGCTCGGCCCGAGTGAGTTTAAAAAAGTAAAAAAAAAAAGTATTTTTTTTTCTTCTCAGCTCTGATTGGTCATAATTATCGTCTTATTTTTTTTTTTCCCCTGTAGAGATAGTAAAGCTCTGAAGGATGAAAACCTGCCACCTCCGATCTGCCAGGATGTGGACAACTTCCAGTACGTTCTGCCTTTTCATCCTCAGGTTTATATATATAAAAAAAAAAAGTAGCGAATGTTTGTTGTTGCTAACAGAATAATATAATCTATGATCTCGTTAACTAGCATGAGGATTTAACTTCAGAAACAAAGGTTTTGGTTTGACGTCTGTAAAGTCGAGGTTTCCTTTTATTATCTCGCCGTTTTATGTTTAAACCAATGAGGCGTGACCGCGAATAGTGACGGATTCGATGCTTCGAAAGGAGGAATCTGATTCGACTATAAATCTCACAGTCGAATCTGCACAGAGGTGTTCTGAGACAAGGATCATACCATTTTGGTTACATGGGTTTTGTTATTCTTCAGGTTTATCAATCCAACATGTCTTTATACATTTTCTTCGATATCTTTGTGATGTCATGCACATCGTGGCCTTAAAACGTTGAGATTGATTGATTTATTTTTTTAAGTTAATATAAATATAAAGCTCCAAAATAACAGATATAAAGCGATTTCTGCAAAAAGATTATTTTTCTTGGTTGATGTTAAAATTGCGTTTCTCTAAGTGACGACTGTAATTTGCGTGTAGGAAGTTTGTGAAGGAGCAGAAGCAGGTGCAGGAGGAGATCAGCCGCATGTCCTCTAAAGCCATGCTGAAGGTGCAGGATGACATCAAGAGCCTGAAGCAGCTGCTGTCGGTCAGCGCCAGCGGGCTGCAGAGGAACGCCCTCTCTATAGACAAGCTGAAGATGGAGACGGCGCAGGTACGGAGACCGACATCATCAAGTTTCACTATTATTTATGAATTTATTTTAAATTGGAAACAAAGAAAATGATCTTTGAGGGAAAAGAAAAGCTTAAATATAGAAGAAAGACAACTACAAACCACTGATCGGTAACAATTCATAATTTTTGAACATCTCATTCCACATTTAGTCTCCATTTGGTCTTATGAGCTCCACTCTTCTGGGAAGATGTTCCTCTAGATTTTGTGGCTGTTCAGCTACAGGGGTGTTTGTAAAATCAGGTACTGATGTAGGTGAGGTTTGGAGGTCTGGGGTGCAGTCAGCGTTCACATTCATCATGTTCAGAAGGGTTGGAGGTCGTGTACCTCAAACTTTACGAAGATCCACATATGGCTGGAGAAGCTGTGTCCAAATACTTTTGGTCCTGTGTGTGTGTGTGTGTGTGAATATTTGTGCAGTGGAAACAATAAGTACATTGTGGAAACGTATGTTTAGACGTGAAGGTGTGAGAAGTGCCTGCGAGTTTTCACCCCGTGCTGAGCTTCAGGTGTTACAGTAACACACACACCTCGTCTACGCAGCTCCATCTCTCATTTATTTTCAGCATCCAGAGACCCAAATGTTCTCACTGAAACCTATCAGAGGGACTTGTTCTCAGTCCCGTAGTCCCCAAACAGTTCTCCTGATATCTGATGAACCCTTTTTTTCCTCTGCAGGAGCTGAAGAACGCTGACATTGCCCTGAGAACCCAGAAAACTCCTCCTGGACTTCAGCACGAGAACACGGCTCCCTCCGAGTGAGTCACCTTCATCACCAACGACCCATGAAGCCCCGCCTCCACATCGTTTAGCGTTATAAAGTTCTAAACGAATTTTGCTATGGGCACGTTCGTTAATTAATTAATTATTTGTCAATTATTCGTTTGTTTACTTATTTATTTGTTTGAATTTTTGTGTATTTAAATGATATTAATGTGTTTGAGCTCACACCAGGGGCTGTGACGTAGCCGAGACAGGGGGCGGGGCTTATCTGTGATGTAACGCACAATTTTTATTCGTTTACATCTTTAATTAAAAATATCAACAGGAACAATACAATAAAATTCAGTTTTCGAATAAATTAATATAAATTATTAGTGATATTCAAAATAAATTTTTCAGTCTGAACCCCAAGCTGTGGTTGCTAAGCAACGTTTACATTTCCTTTCAGTTGAATGTAAAGTAGAAATGCAGTTCATGACAAACATCGTGAGAGATGAAGGTTATCGTGTGTGTGTGTGTGTATGTGTGTGTGTGTGTGTGTGTGTGTGTGTGTGTGTGTGTAGTTACTTCCGGGGTCTGGTGGAGCAGTTCGAGGTGCAGTTACAACAGTACCGCCAGCAGATAGAGGAACTGGAGAACCATCTGACCACCCAGAGCAGTGGTTCCCACATCACTCCTCAAGGTAGTACTGATCTAAAAGTTAGTGCACCCCTTCCCTCTAACCCTCTTTAGTTTTAGTGATTGTTTCTAATCTCCTGTGTGTGTGTGTGTGTGTGTGTGTGTGTGTGTGTGTGTGTGTGTACACAGATCTGTCTCTTGCCATGCAGAAGCTCTACCAGACGTTCGTAGCTCTGGCTGCACAGCTGCAAGCCGTCCACGAGAACGTAAAGGTACGCTTGTGTGTGTGTGTGTGTGTGTGTGTGTGTGTGTGTGTGTGTGTGTGTAGGAAATTAGAGTGTAGTTTCACCTGGTGGCCTGAACCCCATTCTCTGGAATTTTTTTTAAAGATGATTGCAGTTCTAGCAAATGGGTTCTTTTAGGGGCCACTAGGGGGCGCTCATGATGTAAACAAACCCCCCCCCCACCCCAATGATTTTTGCCATTTTTATTTCAACAGTGCAGAATTTAAAATATAATTTATTTTGTAATTGTATATTTATATGGTAGGACGGTGTTTTATTGCCACCATTAATTATTAATTAATAATAATAATGATTACAAGACTAAATCGAGTGCGCCGGCGCTCCTTCAGACTCGATTCCTTTAATCATCATCCTCGTGGTCTCTTGAGAAATAACATCATCTCTCCGAATATCACACAGATGTAACCAGTGATAATCAGACTGCACAAAAGAGACAATTTCCTCAATTTCTGTGTTTTTTTTTTTTTTTTAATAGATTAAGTTTCCTACAGAACTGCTGCAGTGTTTGTTTACTGATTATAACTTTGAGTTAAAGTAGGAGTTAAAACCAAACCTAAAGCAGGATTTAACCAAAATCTTCCGCATCCATTTTATGTAAAACAGCAAAATGTTTCTCGTGACTTTTTTTCTTCTTCTTCTTCCTTAAAATATTATTTCTTAATCTCGTTTTGATACGACTTTATTCTCAAAACATTTGAACTTTATTCTTGTAATTTCGACTTTTAAATCGTAGCACTAAAAGAATAATCTCGTAATATGATTTTTAGGGTGACACTAAAACGCTGTCGTGATCGTAATGTGGTTATTTCTGTTATAATGGCTGTATTTGTTTTATCTAAAGTGCATCACTCATAAATAAATAAATAATAAATAAACAATAATAAATACATTCTGAAACTTACTTTGTGTTTATTTGACTCCAAGAAACTTCAGAAGTTACTTATTTAATTCTAACCCACTAATTGACTCCTAAATCACCCAAATCCCCCCCAAAATAATTGACACTCTTCTGCTCCCTACAGACGTTAAAGCACCAGTACCTGAGCTACAGGCGAGCGTTCCTGGACGACGCGACGGACGTGTTCGAGTCGAAGCGAAGCGCCAGCCGTAAACTCCAGAGCGCCCCGAGAGTCACCACCGGCCCTACGCCCTTCGGCTCCGTCCCGAACGCCACCGCCGTTGCCATGGCTGCCACGCTCACGCAGCAGCAGCAGCCTGCTCCAGGTCTGACCGCCTTCAAGTTCTAAGACCTCTAACTGACCTCTAAGCTGTGAGCGAGACAGACACACAGAGAGAGAGAGAGAGAGAGAGAGTGTTAAAGAAAGTCAGAGAGAAAACGATAGAGGTGTAAGTCAGTGCCGTCTCTCTGCCGCATCGCTTTTTTCACCTTTTTCTTTCTTTCTAATTTTTCTTTCTTGTTTTTTTTGTTTCCCCCCCTGAAGAAATGGAGCACTTACGACAGAACGATCGCATCTCTACACTTCATGTCCCAATCTCTCATGTAGGCAGGACACAAACTGCTCTGTCTTGTATTTACTTTTTTTTTTAAAACTAATCTCTCCGAAATTTAATAACAGGGTACTTTACCTCCGATTCTAGAACAAAAACGCAATTTGCAGGTGCTGGACTGGTGTGTGTACTGATCCCAGACTAATGCAGACGTTGCTTTTCACCAGATTTTTACTCCATCGAATATCAAGGTTTTTTTCTTTTTTCTTTTTTTTTTTTTCCTTAATTGAGGAATTAATAAATAATGAATCAAGGTTTAGTGTTTTTTTTTAGGTAGCGAGTGTCGCTAACAGCAGTGATGTAGCATGAATAATGATTTGTGAAAACGCCTCCTCTTTCATTCACGTTTGTTAGCCCGTGGGCGGGGCTAGGTGGGGTGGGCGGGGCTAGACAGGGCGGGGCTGGGCTAGGTGGGGTGTTTATATTCAGAAAATATTATTCGGATTATTCACAGGATGTTCAGGTTTGTAAAAGTGCCAGTGCGATCACTTTATTAAATAAATTAACTAATTTAACATGAAAAAAAAAGTAGGAAGAAAAGAAATGACAATGTATTAATTTTGTAATAATAAATGTAGGGAGACTCCCAGCGTGTTCTGAAAGTATTATACCGAGAACAATCTTGTGATTTTGTAAATTTCACACATAATGCAGTATTTAGTCTGGCGCTGTGATGTCATCAACGTGCGACGCATCTCGATACGTAACACACGCTTGATTGAACAATCCAGACGAGCAGCTCCTTCTCCTTTTGGTCCGAGTGGCTCGGCGGCAGGGGGCTTTTTTTTTTTTGTTTTTTTATAGTAAAAAAAATATAGCACTAATAGTAAATACAGTCAGGTCCATAAATATTGGGACATCGACACAATTCTAACATTTTTGGCTCTATACACCACCACAATGGATTTGAAATGAACCGAACAAGTTGTGCTTTAACTGCAGACTATCAGCTTTAATTTGAGGGCATTTACATCCAAATCAGGTGAACGGTGTAGGAATTACAACAGTTTGCATATGTGCCTCCCACTTGTTATCCATTGTGGTGGTGTATAGAGCCAAAAATGTTAGAATTGTGTCGATGTCCCAATATTTATGGACCTGACTGTATATCAGTAATGTTTTTTTTTTTCCTCGATTTCTTCTGACTCCGGTGCGTTGTGCGTCTCGGATTGTTCCGGAGACGTGATTCTATTATTTTGGATAATGAATGTGATAAACCTGATGTATGTGATTATATACACACACACACACACACACACACACACACACACACACACACACACACACACGAAAATAATTTGCCTATGCATTTTTCTACTGATTTGCGGGGTTTAAGGGTTTTTAATGTGTCTCGCTTGTTCTCGTGTTGGTAACCATAGTAACGAGTATGTCTGTGCAACCCCCACCACACACACACACACACACACGCGCGCGCACACACACACACACACACACACACACACACACACACACCCCTTCTCTAACAACCTGTAACCGGGTACAGATGTGAGGAATGAGTTGATTTTTGGGGATAATTGACGCTCTTTATAATCACAGCTTATGGAGTGTTTAATTTTCCGACTAGGACTGGAAAAAAACACACACACACACACACACACACACACACACACACACACACATTCTCCTCATGCTAATTGAATCTTGGCTCGCGTGCGTCATCCCGAACCGAGACGTGTAGGACACTGTGTGTGTGTGTGTGTGTGTGTGTGTGAGCGGATGTTTGAGCCCCTCCCCAAAACCATTTCCTGTTCGTGTCTAAACAGCCACATGTAGCGCTAGTGTGCACCGACGCTGATCTACATAAGAGCCAGATGTGCTGGAAGTTTCAGCGCGTTCCCACCCGGATGAGTGACTGCAAACCCCCGACACTCTGTTTGTACTCGAATACACCCGTTTTCTTTTCACGATCTTTCGCATTTATGTAAAACAATTGTCAACTTTTTTTTTTTTTTTTTAGAAGTTTGTGTGTTGTACGCAATACGCCACTCGTTTTTTTTGCAGATCAGTAAATACTTTCAAACGTACGACAAAGCTGCGTGGAAACTTCAGAGCTCGTCTGTTTGTTCGACTCAATACAATGTAGGAAAATGAATAAATGTAATAGTTAAACTTCCTGCTCGATTAATAAACAGACTGCAAACACTGTTAAGAGCAAGAAGGATACAGCACACGGCAGCTAGAGACGGATTGTTCCGGATGTTCTGGGCTCGAGGGGCCTGTAATGATAATGTAATGAGGGGCCATGATTCAACACTGCCACTAGAACAGTGCAACAGGGTCATTAGCGATATCTGGAGATGGGTCGGTATTGCGAGGCATCACATGTCGGTTTGGGTAGAAGCGTAAGAGACTTGAGAGACTCGAACCAGCCGAGATGACGTCCCCATTCTTGTGTCGGCTGTCGATTTAGACGTTTGCGGAAATTGCCAAGATCGTGGGGCGTAAGACCGCGCTGTACAGGGACGTGATTGGCTGAAACGTAACGTGCTTTAGCACTAATTTCAGCACGTACGCAGAATCGTGCCGTCACTAAACTGTGATAATATCAAATGCGTCCCCGAGACAAATAAAACAAAATACTTACACGTGGTCAGTAGGGATGTGTGCGTGTGGGGTCTCCTGATGTTCAAAAGAAAGAATGAACATGGCGAGGAACTTGGAGCAATACGATGGTGATTCGAGTGATCAAACAAACCCCTGAAAGACGTTTTGAAGAAGGATCTTTTTGAGGGAATTGGAAATGAGGAGCCAAAATTTGGGGAGTTTCTTTGCTTTTTCTCGTCCACGTTTCCTAAAGTCGACATTATTTGTACCAGAAGGACCAGCTGCTGCCCAGGCAAGTTTTGAAGCTCGTGTAGAAGGTGCTGGTGAAAGCGAGAAAGCACACTACATGGCCAAAAGTATTAGGACACCAGCGCAAAGTTTGAGGTGCACAATTGTACAGGACACCTTTGGCTGCCTTTTGTACTAGATGAACTAGGAGACCCAAACCTGTTCCAGCATGACTATGTACACAAAGCCAGCTCCATGAAGATCAGCTTTCCATGGGTTGGAAGATGTAGAAGATCCCCTGCTATAGAGCTCCAAGTCTATTAGGATGAATGTTTCATGCTGACTGCACCCCAGGCCTCCTCATTTCCTCACCCACTTCAGTACCTGACTTTACTAACACCCTTGCGGCTGAATGAATCTTCAAAGTTCTGAACATCTACCCAGAAGAGTGGGAATCATTATAGCTGCAAATCAGACTGAATGTGGAATGAGATGTTCAGATAGAACAACAATTCCAATCTTACCCTCGGGTGTCCACATACTTTTGAGTAATAAGTGTGGGATGAAGGAAATTTGATTGTTTTACTGTAACCCGGATTCCAAACTGCATGAATCAGTTCTGTGTACGGGAGAGCAGTTCAGTTCAGCGAGCACTGAGCACTTCCTGGTCCACTGGTGGAGTCGTTAAACAGAGCTGCTTTTCTGTTACAGTTCTGTAGGACGATCCTGAGCATTTTCACTCCGCTGTCCGAAACATCACGAACGTTTCTTTGTGACAGAGTTGCTGCGGTTACGTCACGCCGTATGAAGTCACGCAGCGAACCTCGTGTCATTTTGTGCCTTTAAGCCTCAGAGATCGCTTTCATACCGTCTTTTCTTACACACACGCACACACACACACACACACACACATATTACCACATCAGTGACGGGGTGTGTGTGTGTGTGTGTGTGTGTGTGTGTGTGTGTGTGTGAGACAGCTACAGTGTTCTCTCTCAGCAGATGAAGGGGGAGGGGTTTATAATAAGACTGTTGTGTGGTTGTGAGTGACGCTGTGTGTGTTACTGTACAGAGATGTTCAGTGTTCAGAGGCCTCAGTCCAGCTGCTCCTCCTGACATCTGTTCATTTTTCTTTCTTTACTTCTGGGTTTTTTTTTTTTTTTTTTTACTTTCTCCATTTTTATTCTTTTTGGTTTTATTTATTTATTTATTTTTTCTTTTTCTGTTTTTTTCTTCATTTCTTTCTCTTTCATTCTTTTTGGTTTTTTTCTTCCTTTTTTAATTTGTACTTTTTGTTTTTCTTACTTTTTGTTTCCTTTTTTATTTTCTCTTCCTGTTTTTACTTAGTTTCTTTATTTAAATCAGGGAAAATGCTGTTTTCCCGTGTGTGTGTTTGTGTGTGTGTGTGTGTGTGTGTGTGAGATCAGCTGTAGTACCATGAAGAGCAGAATGAGCTATGACTGTTCATGATAAAAGTATAAGGGGCAGATGTGTACAGATGGGAGGTGTGTTCCTAACCGAAGCTCTAAAGCTGTAGGGAATCTCCTGGCAGAGCAGAAGCAGCTTCTCCCTCAGGCGGGAATTTTGGAATTTGGTTGTTTTTTCCTGAACGCTTCATTAATAGCAGAATTGTACGTCAGCCCTAGACAATGCATTCTGGGTAAATTGGTCAGAGGAATAGCTGTTCCACGTTAGCTGTTCCACGTCATGATTTTGATGCTGTGTTTAGCGTACGTGCTCTCGCTCACGCTACACGTTCTCGAGTTCACGTGGAAAATATTTGGAATTCTCCCCCTTTCATACGCAGTGCCCTTTGATTGACGTGTAGGTTTGATTGAACTTATATGGCTTATAATAAACAAGTGGAACACGTATTCGTAAGCATGACGGAAGAAGTGCAGCTCATGCTAACGTTCGATACAGCTGAGCGGCACTTTTCTAAAAACAAGTGGCTGAGTTTAGCCACAAATACACGGAGATTTTCTCAGTTTGGGTTTGATTTTCAGTCTCCTCGAGACTTGATGAAGGAAGTAGTAGACTTGGCTAGCTTCGATTTTGGTGCTTATTAGCTATAGATAGCTACTTCACAGGCCACGCCCATCAAGTTTTCGAGATACTTGATAACGAAGCTAGTACCGAGGCGAATACGTAATGTAAATCAGTCAAAAAAAAATTTTTTGTGGACAGGCCACGCCCACTAATAATCAAATCTCGTTATGCTCCAGTGAGTGCATGTGGCTATTAGAACAATCTCACTTTTCTAATTGCGCACCAATTAGCAGAGATTGTCATCCTCTGGTCGGTGTAAATCACTTTGTTTTTTTTTTTGGTTTTGCTAATCCGATCTCAGGACAGAATCTTATACGGAGCCAAGTATTAAGCACGCAAGTCAAAAAGCTATATTTATTTTGTGCTTTGTAGCTATTAATAGCTACTAAACAGGCCACGCCCACAGAGTATGAATGACTGTTTTATTGTAGCGATTGTACATGGCTAGCAATTAACTAATTTTGCTAATCTGAGATTAGAAGCTGGTATTAAGCAATTTACGTAGCATGTTACAAACGTACATTTTTATTTATTTTATTAATAGCTACTGAGCAGGCCACGCCCATAAAATAGCAGAGGTCATTCTTTTTCGTCGCGTTAACTAGCGACACACCCTTAATTTTCAAGCATGTAAAACGTAAAGAATTTTTTTGAACAGGCCACGCCTCCAATTAACAAGCTCGTTATCCTCTGGGGAGCGTATTTTTGCTAATAGATATTTCGTTTTAATCTAATCTGATTCAAGAATCTCAAATGGACAGGCCACGCCCACCATCTCTACAAATGACTAATCACTTACCTGTGTGAACGTAGCTAGCTAGCTTAGGGTTAGCGTCATAGCACATGGCGGGAGATACACCGAGCGCTGATGCTGCTACAGCTCTGAGTGACCTTTTAATAACCCCACATGTACAGATCTTTAATTACGGACGACGTGTTCAAGCGTTTACACACAAACATATTCAGATCTGATCTTATTTATCGTGTGTGAGATGAGGTTTAATTCAAACCATTTCATATTAATGGTGCTGCTGATGATGATGATGATGATGATGATTTGCCTTTAGCACTGGTACATGCAGAAAGAATCAGTGGATCTGAATTTCTTTTATACTGCGTTCACCAGAACCTGGGCGTGAAATCGAAGCGTGTTCATGCAGCTAGCGAGTAGGAATGAAAAATGTCATGTTTTTCTTTTTTTTCTTTTTATTTATTTTTTTTTTTTTTATGTAAGTGCTTTAAATTCACAATAAATCAGTTTTTAAAACAACGAGTGGAGAAAAGCCCTTGTCTTTGTTTCTTTTTGACTGACTATCATTTATTCGCCTGAATTGGATCTTTAACGAGATGCTGATTTTATTTTTAGTAATTAATGCATCTCTTTTTTTTATTTATTTTTTTTTTTTTAACAAAAAAATTAAATTATTTTTGAAAGAGCCAGCTAAAAGGAAACGAGACTGGAGCACAAAATAATCTTTAATCATTTTAGTCACTAAAAAAAAAGGTTTATTTAAAGAGTTTATTAGTGTTATTACATAATTACAGCTTTTTATCTCCCAAAATTTGATACTTACATTAATACATTTAATTATAAAATTAATTAATTAAAAAAATAATTAATTAATACACTTTATTGAAGACTAATGTAAATAATTTAGTCCCTAAATTATTCTGAGTGCAGTTTAATAAAAAGCTTATTACAAAAATATTATATATATATATAAATTATAACTACATTTATTTGGGTTTTTTTTCATTTGAATACTAATTCATTCCTGTAAAATATTAGTAATTTTATAACAAATTATTTATTTATTACATAAATGGATCCACTTTTAAATTCATCCATTCATTTAGAGCATATGCTCTACAGCCAAAAGTATTGGGACACTTTTTTTTTTTGTTTGTTTTTCTTTTCTTTTTGGTTTTTTTGTTTTTACCAATTCCCTTCTTCCCCAAACTGTTACTACAAAGTTGGATGCAGGAGCATGACATTTTGCCTTTACTTGAACTAGGAGACCCAAACCAATTCCAGCATGACAATGCAAACCCTGTGCACAAAACCAGCTCCATGAAGATCCACGTTCCATGTGTTTGAGTGGAAGATCTCCTGCTATAGAGCTCTAAACCATATCGAACACCTTTAGGATGAATGTGAACACTGACTGCACCTCAGGCCTCCTCAGCTTCTCACTTAAATCAAAGGGAGCTCATCACACACACACACACACACACACACACACACACACACACACACACACACACCCACACACACACACACACACA
>JAAIIK010000033.1:3818402-3835607 GCA_014706435.1 Silurus glanis | reverse complement strand
CACACACACACACACACACCCACACACCACCCACCTCAGATTTTAGATACATTTTCATACACAGAAACAGAATTGTGTTTTTTTGTTTTTTTTTTTTTCCCTGGATTGAGATGCAGCTCTGAGAGTTAAAGCTCTTCTGCTCTCTTTCTCTGTCTCAGGATCTCAGGCGGGTTTTGGCACTCCCTTTGCCTCAAGCATGGGCACTAGTATGGGCTCCAGCAGCCTTGGAGGTACCCGCAGTTTTACACACACACACACACACACACACACACACACTGGCCTGTCCGCTTTCAGCATCCCTCTGCTCTGAGCTGCACGACGCTTTCAGAAATACCATTTTATATCTCAGTAGTGAACAACCTGCTTCTCTTCCTCCTCCTCCTTTTTCTTTCTACTCATTTATAATCTATTTATAAACTTGGTGTGAGAGAGAGAGAGAGAGATCTGAGCCTTTGTTGGGGTTTTTTTTTTTTCCGTAACGAGTGGCTCTGTGTCTCGGCAGCTTTCGGTAGCGGCCCGGCGTTCGGCGCCTCGGCGACTGGAGGCTCATCGTTCGCTTTTTCCGCTAACAAGCCGTCCGGAGGGAGCTTGAGTGCAGGTGTGTGTGGTAGCACCCTCCTCTCTCTTTTTTTTTTTTTTTTTTCTTTCTCTTACACCATCCATCACTAACCGTCTATCACTCCCTCAGTCTCCTCCTACTCCTCTTTTACCTGCTGTTTATGGAAAACTGACACGGTTTTATACAACAGTCTGATTTGTTCTGCGGTTTATTTCCTGCGTTCTCGAGCAAAAATTTGTATTTTGAACAAACCGGTCGAGGGGCTTCAATCACTGATATCTGAAAAGAGTCATGAAGCTCAAGGTTTCCTCATCAAGGGCTTTTAGGTGTTTATTCTTATTAATTAATATAAATATTCCAGGTTTTGCATGTGTGTATTTTCAGCCACTCAGCTGTATGTGGAATCTGAGCAGGCTGAAACGTGCAACAATCCTGGGGAAAAAAAAAAAAAAAACTAATCTTTTTTTTTATTAAAAATAAAATCACAGGAAGCGTGCAAGGCATTTATTAGTTTGGCATTCGCTGTACTATTAATTCAATTGCATTAAAATTTCTTTTGGTTTTTGTTCTAAATATTTAACTCATTTTATTTCTTTTCATTTGTTAATTTTTTTTTAACAAGATGAGAATTTTACCACAAACTGGAAAAACTTTCAACTGGGTCAGAACTCTGTTAGTAAACTTTTAAAATATTAGCTATAAAACACAAATGTATTAGTTTGGAAGTCTCAAAGTCGTTCTTGTGGACCTTCTCTGTCTCTGTGCAGTGAAAAGTAGTTCCTGTGGGTTTTTCAATGTTCTGGTTGTAGAAATAGAGATTTAGAGCTTTTATTCATATATAAATGTGTGCATGTGTGTTTATGCTCATTGTGTGTGTGTGTGTGTGTGTGTGTGTGTGTGTGTGTGTGTGTGTTCTCTCTCTCTCAGGGTTTGGAAGTTCCAACACCTCAGGCTTTAACTTCAGTAACCCAGGAATCAACGCGTCGGCCGGACTGACCTTCGGCGTGAACACGGCTCAGAGCGCCGGCTTCGGCACCGGAGTCCTGCAGCTGAAAAAACCTCCAGCGGGCAACAAGAGGGGCAAAAGATAGAACAGCAGGGCAGATATTTGCTAAAGGGAAATAATTTTTTTAGGCCACAGGGAATAGGGGGGGAGGGGTAGTGAAAGGGTTCTGTATTTGTGATGTGCGTGTGTGTGTGTGTGTGTGTGTGTGTGTGTGTGTGTGTTTTCCAAGTGTTCATCATAACGGATATCAAGTATTTGAGAAGGAACATACAAAGAGCACAGACATGCGATTAGTCCCGTTTCTTGTCTTGGTCTGTTCTAATAAGTGTTAAACGTTGTTTTCTGGCCCTGATTTCTCTTGATGTTTTGAATTTTTTTTTTTTTTTCTCTCAAATGTACCAAATTGTTTTTCCATAAAAAAAAAACTTTATTAATAAAAATTACAATTATTTCTTCAATGTGTTTTGTTTACTCGGGGTGAAGATTAAAGATCGGTTTATGGCCGAGACAAATCGGGTACAGCTGAGGTACAAATAAACTCCTTTACGAGCAGGATTCATTATGAAAAACTTACAAATGAATATTTTTAACTGCTTCTTTAATGAATAAAAGTAAACCTGGACAAGAAGACAGGAGGTGGAGCTGAAGGTGGCCAGAGAATTAAAGATGCTGAGATTTTCATCAGGGATGATGAGGATGAACATCCCTCATGTTTATTATAGGGGGGTTGCACAGGTAGGGCGTTTTGGCAACCAGGTGAGAGAGGAGCGATTGAGATGGTTCGGTGATGTGTAGAGAAGGAGCATCGGTCGAGGAATTCTGAGGATGGAGGAAAAGAGATTTATGGATGTGCTGATGGAAGACATGCAGGTTGATACGGAGTCGGATGAACACTAACGAGAGCGGCTGAAAGAAGTTTTATGGAATAGAAGTTTAATCCGGCCCTGAAACTCATATTATTTCGTTTTCCTGGCTGTTGCTTTAATCAGCATGTTTATACAGTACACGTGAATCGGCTCTATATATAGGATCCGGAAGATTCGACTCAAAGATCCGACTCGCTCTATGCGACTCCCCCCCTCCCCCCTTCTTCTCACCCTCCCTGTAGTGTGTACGGTGGAAATTAAAGATGGCGCCTTCCCACGTCCTCAGATGCTGTCAGCGGGGTCTGGCTTGGATACCGGTTATATTTATCGCTTTAGTCGTGTGTTGGTCGTATTATGCCTACGTTGTGGAGTTGTGTGTGTGTAAGTACACTTTGTTTTGACTCCAACTTTGCTGTTTTTATCAGAAAATTAGCGTCAAAAGCTAAAGAGATGTGAAGGGAGGAAGAAAGGAAGTGGCCGTTCTCTCCCTCAGCCGCTTCATCCCTCTCACTCCTCCGTGTCAGTCCTTAAACTTGAAACCGAACACATGTTTCACTGTTTTTGTGAATAAAACATGGTTTTTATATACATTTCTGTTATACCACCTTTTAACTCCAAATCTGTGCACTAACTAGCCTGCTAGCAACACCACCCGATTCCTCGCTTAGATACCGGCAAAGAAACAGCAACAAAAAAATCACTTTTATTTTTATTTTTTTTGGTCGTTTCGGATGATGTGGTGGTTTTTTTTATTTTTATTTTATTTATTTATTTATTTTTTTTACATTTGATTGTAAACACCTATTTGTAATGCCTAATTAAGAAGACATTGAACAGTGAACTAGATAACTAACTAGTTAAACTAGTTCTCCGGAGTTTAGGACGGAATTCAGGCTCGTCTGTCAGTCTGTTAAGACCAAAAAGAGATAAAACATTTAGAATTAATAATCAGTCTTATTTCCAGAATCGTCAGAAGCTTTTGAGCAACTTGACCTGTTTAGTAGCCCACCTGTTGCCCACCTGTAGCCCACCTGTTGCCAGGTAGATGATGATTATTGCAGCTGTGTCACTCGTTCTTTATTATTTCCGGCTAATAAAACAGCAACCTATTTAGTTGCACACAGTGAGGATGAATTAAATATATTATTACTACTCATTATGTCATAATAAATGGGGCATCTTCCCAGAGGAGTGGAGTTTATTATAAACAGCAAACCAGGACTAAACGTGGAAAGGAAATGTTTATAAAAGATCTCAAAACAATCTTTTGCTCAGGTGTCCACGAACCCCTGTGGTGTTTATAGAGCTGAAAAATGCCCTGAATTAAAGACTGGTGTGTTTGATGCCAAAAAATTGTTTTGTGAAATAACTAATGTTTGTTTTCTCTTTTCTGCAGTCACTGTGCCGAGTCTGGGAGAAAAAGGTGAGCAGTCTCGCATTTGTGTTAAATGGGATGAGTCTGAATTGTGTGTGTGTGTGTGTGTGTGTGTGTGTGTGTGTGTGTGTGTGTGTCGGCTTGTGTTTGTGCTGATGCGAGTTTCCAGCTCGTCTGTGATGGATCGTCCAGTCCATTCCTGATGTGTCTGCAACTTTTTTTTTTTTTGGCTCTTTCTTTCTCACAGTCATCTACTTGGTGGTTTTTCACCTCTTCTTCATCCTGTTTGTTTGGTCTTATTGGAAGACCATCTTCACCAAACCAGCAAATCCATCCAAAGAGGTGAGATCAATGAAAAGATGACCGTGGTGCCGGCATCGAGGTCAAGAAACATGGAAAAAAGATTTACAACCTGAGAGAAATTCTGACCAATCCCATTATTTTCTGATTAATCCTGAAGAACTGTTGATCGTTTCTGATCAAATCCTTGCAGATCTCATTCATTTCCTAAGAGATTTGGACTAATCCTGTTTATCTCCCTCGTGCTTGATGAATTTGGTGGTGTGTGTGTGTGTGTGTGTGTGTTGTAGTTCTGTTTACCCAAAGCTGAGAAGGAGCTTTATGAGAAAGAAGAACGCCCAGAGACTCAGCAGGAGATCCTGAAGCGAGTTGCGAGCAGCCTGCCGCTGTACACACGCACTGGTGCTGGAGGTGAGCCAATCACTCCATCCATCCCTCTCTCTGTCCCTCTCTCCATCCCTCTTTCCATCTGTCCCTCTCTCTATCCCTCTCTCCGTCCATTTCTCCATACATATCTACATACCTCTCTCCGTCCATCCATCTCTCCCATTCACCTCTCTCCCCTTCTCCCCATCCATCCACCTCTCCTATCTACCGCTCTCCCCTCCTCTTTATCCATCTACCTCTCTCCATTTCTCTTTCAAGTACAAGTTTATTTATTTAGCACTTTTCACAGTGGACATTGCCTCAAAGCAGCTTTACATAAGAAGAGTATAAGAATTATAGAACAATATCTTTTTAAAATCCATCCGCCTCTCCCATCTACTCCTCCCCTTCTCTCCATCCATCCATCCATCTCTCTAACCATTTCTCCATCCATCCCTCTCTTCACAATCTGATATTGATATTTATAATAATAATAATAATAATAATAATAATAATAATAATAATAATAATAATGATTGATTCCCCTCTGTGTCCAGCTATTCGTTACTGTGACCGCTGCCAGGTGATCAAACCCGACCGGTGCCACCACTGTTCCGCCTGTGACATGTGAGCTAACACCCTGACTCTGCACGTTCCTCAAGTGTCAAAACATCTCCCTCACACACACACACACACACACGCACACGCACACGCACGCACACACGCACACGCAGTAGACAGTGTAATATTTGTAATATTCTGTACCACCTTTATAGGAAAGCAATCAACATCTGGTGGATTTAGGGGGTGATTATTAATAATCAGTATTGGGTGTGACGATATTCAGCTTCACGATTTGATTCCATTTATTGTACCTGCTTCAGTATTTGATTTGATTCGTGATACAGGTTTCACAATTCAGTTCCAATTTAAACGAACTTTGAAGGAATAAAAATAATAGCAGCCTTCGAGAGGAAGTTTTATGCAGAAATGGAGCTCCAGAGTCGGTTTAAATGCCCATATGTGCTGCATTTAACCTGCTTGTTTTCCGCTTTAAGAACATTACAAACTAAACTTTGTTTAATGGCGCAAGATGCTATAAATATATAAAAGTAATTTTGGTGTGTAACAGGTGTGTGTTGAAGATGGATCATCACTGCCCGTGGTGAGTGAACTCTATTCCTAAAGCACGTCTTACACACACACACACACACACACACTCTCACACACACACACACACACACACACTCACACATATATGGTGTAGGTTTCTAACACTGCAACGTTTTTTATTTTTTCCCCCAATAACAGGGTGAACAACTGTGTAGGTTTCTCTAATTACAAGTTCTTCATCCTGTTCCTGGCCTACTCGCTGCTCTACTGCCTGTTCATCGCTGCCACAGTGCTGCAGTACTTCATCAAGTTCTGGACAGTGAGTTATCACTCTGTTACTTATCACATGCTCTCTTCTGTTGGATTTAATAAAAAAAATAAAAAAAAAGCGTTTATTACCTGTTACAGAGCACCTGCGCAGGTGTGACAAAACGATCATGTAGTGATGTGTGAATGACAGACCTGTAAATAAATACAAAAATTTTACATTTAAAATAAAAATAGTAACAATATTTAAAGTCCAAATACTTAAATGTTTTTTTATAATATATTGTATATTTTTAAATCTTTTATATGTAATTTATTTTATATCAGTTCTAAATCGTCTATTCTTAAATTCTAAAAACGTATTTTTTTAAGTTACACATTTTTTTTATAAACAAATACAAAGGGTGTAAATAAAAAAAGAAATAAAAATACATAAGTAAAAAGGGACACGTTATCCGTATGCATATTAAACCTTTATATCGCCGTATTACACCTCTTTACCGTGTGCTTTACTCTCCCTCCCTCCATCCCTCCCTCTATCCCTCCATCCTTCTATCTCTTGCCCCCTCGTGTCTCTCTTTTCCTCCCTCCACGCCCCCTCCCCTATATCTCTCCCTCACTTTAGACTCCTCTCTCCCTCACTCTCCACTCCACTCTTTCTCTCTCTCACTCCTCCCTCTTCCCCTTCTCCCTCTCTCCTCATGTCTAACGGTCTGTCTCTGTTTGCACTAAGCTTTGCCGGAGGAAATCAGCAGAGAATTGTCCGAAGGTAATCAGCGGTGTTAGTGTTATGTTGGTTGTTGTGTTCACACCGGCATGGAAACGATAAATAAATAAATACCATTTCATTCATCATTTTCTGTAAAAACATCTGAGTGTTTATCTGTTAGGGTCGCATGATTAATCACGTGTTTGTGTAAACCTGAGGCTTTTTCCCTGCATCAGATTCCTCCTGCTGTATGTTTATCACATGTCCCTTTATTGTCCATGAAGTTCATTACATGGAGTTAAAAGCATTAACTCTCTCTCTCTCTCTCTCTCTCTCTCTCTCTCTCTCTCTCTCTCTCTCTCTCTCTCTCAGAGCGAGCTGCCCGACTCTCATGCCAAATTCCACGTCTTGTTTCTGTTTTTTGTGGCGGCGATGTTCTGCATCAGCATCCTCTCTCTCTTCACTTACCACCTGTGGCTCGTAGGAAAGAACAGATCCACGATAGGTAACACACTTACACACCACCTTCACCTTCATCTATGTTCACCTCCAAATTCATCTCTGTTTACCTCTATTTTCATCTCCACCTTCATCTCTGTTTACCTCTACCTTCATCTCTTTTCACCTCTACTTTCATCCCTGCTTCACCTCCACCTTAATATCTATCTCCACTTTAACCTCCACTTCCACCCTATTTCCACCTTCACTGCTCTGTGCATCCTCCTGACTCCATGGTTGCATTTAATTGAGTTTAATACAGAAACCTCTACATGTGACCCTCATCTCCTACATTCTCTCGTTCCTTCAGAGGCTTTCCGAGCACCTGTCTTCAGGAACGGCCCAGATAAAAATGGGTTCTCTCTGGGTTTCAGCAAGAACATCGCTCAGGTGTTCGGAGACCAGAAGAAGTTCTGGCTGCTGCCAGTGTTCACCAGGTAAACACACACACACACACACACACACACACTCGGTCTCAAGAAATGTACAGCTTATTTTCTCAGGACTTTAAGTTTGTTCTTCATTCTGTGCAGTCTGGGAGACGGTCTCACATTTCCAACCCGGCTGGTGGCCACAGATCCGGAGCAGCCAACAGAAACCATACATCCAGATCACCTGAGCCAAAGGTGAGGTGCAGTTCTCATTTTTACCACAGTGGCACTGTTTCACCACATACAGGGGTCCAAAACTCTCCTCAAAGCAGTTTCTGAAATGTTTGTTTGTGCGAGAGATCAAAGCCAAATAAATAGAATTCCAAGTGTTAAAATTTCACTGTCATTATTATTATTATTATAATCACACTAAAACTGTACAAGTTTTAGGGTTTAATTATGATTTTCTTTCCCTTCCTGAAGTGTTGATGGAGAACAGTGTGGTCCTCTCAGTGAGTCTCAGAAACATCTGCTCAATAACGACCTCCTGGACGATCACAAAGTTTTAGCAGCTGTAAAGTCCGGTGAGTTGCTCCAGGAAAAAAAAAAGAAAATCATTCACAGCGTGGGGGTGATGTTTTTTGTTTTTTTTATATAGATATATTTATGAACTCGTTCATGAATTCTAGTTTTCTCTCCACAGATGAAAATGACACCATCACGGTTTCCATGGAGAGCGAGTCCTAGCCAGGTTAGCATAATTTCTTTGTTTGTTAAGGAGGAGGTGGAGATGGGGGTGGAGTTTGAGACATAATTGACATGAGGTTGTCTTCTCTTTTAGGGTTCGCCAATAAAAAACCTCCGGAGGAGAAACACAGCCATCAAACGTGATGCCTTAAACAACTCCATCACCTCTGCAGCAGCTCCCCGTCCTCGTGCGTGCTTGCGTGTGTTCGCTCGACGTCTAACGTTCAGAGAAATTCGCATCCTGATCTTAACTCTGTTTCTTTCCTTCTTTCCTTCTTCTTCTCCTTTCTCAAAGCAGTTGCAGGTTTTATCTCTGATTAACGGTGCAACTAATATCAAACCATTTGTTGTTTACCAGAAATAACAAGCACTACTATCACTGGGGGCGTCCGGGTTCCCCACCGGTGTCTGATCTGATGTTTACAAAGCCAGGACTGATCCTTCCTGATCCTTTCATCTTCTCCTTTTTTTTCGGATCGTGAACGTAGAAATGTTTCGATCCAGCTGTTGACTATTTTTTTATTATTATTATTACTACCGCGATTAGCGGTTTATTGCGTGTGAGGTCACATGATCGCACGAAGGATCACGCGTTTGGAATTCTGGATGAAATTAGGTTATAAATATAAATCTAATGCATTTAACCCATTAAACTATTCATAACAATATTAAAGCAGACGCACTTTCGGGCGGAGAAGGTGGGAACGTTCGACCATTTTCAGGATCACGTGTATTTTATTATTTTTTGTTTATTTTTTTTTTTATTCTTTAACAGTGTTGATTACATTTCTGTGGTATTGATTATTCAAATCTTTTATTATATCGTTTTTTTTATTATTGTAATGGAATCTCTTGTGTGATTTATGGAATGATTTAATCATGGAAACTCCCAACATCTGAGTTGTTTTCTATCAGTCAGGGTCACGGTGAGGCTCGCAGTTTTAACTCATCACCTGAGCACCGAGTTTATTTTTAGAAATATCACATTAAAAGCATCGAGTCATTTTAAGAGTTGACTCTTGTTGATTTGACTCGCTCTTGGAAAGAATTCCCAACATTTCCTGAAGGGATGGGAGGGTTTTTTTTCCACCCGGAATTCCAAAGAATTGGATTAGGTTTGAAGCCTGTTTACAGAACGCCAGTGAAGAGGGCTGATAAAGGTTGTTGCTTTTATTTTTTTTACATTATATACAATTTTATACTTTTATTTATAAGAATTTCATGCAGCATCTAAAGACGTCTGATAGAATTGTGTGACTCCTACTTTGTGTGTACAGTTTGAGGAAGAAGCACATGTGGGTGGAAAAGTCAGGTGTCCCAGTACTTTTGGTGATGTCGTGTATTTTGGTTGCTCTTTCTGTGGTCGAGTATCAGATCATGATCTGTGAGGACTTGTAGTCTTTTCTGAAAGTATTGGAACAGTGAAGCTTATTCTTTTTGTTTATTGTGTTTTATCAGGTTGTTAGTTTAGCTGTGGTTTCTTCCTTTTTTTTCCTTCAGGACATTCCTGATTGTTCTTGTATTGGCTTTGCCCAAAGTTCATCCCTCGTTCTTCAGCTTTATAATGACCTCTCCCTTAGACAGCTCTCTGGTCTATACTTTGGTTTAACCTTTTTGAACACCAAATGCACAGGTCTTTACTGGTGAAACCCAAAACTCCATCCAAGAACCAATATTCTGAGAAATGAACTGTTTATACACAACACACCTGGCCAAGAAACATGTCGGACACGTGTTCCGATACAGTTCTATGTTTTATAATTCTGGTTTATGGTCTATTGTTCGGAACACAGAAAATAACTGGTCTTTCTGTTTCAGTACTTTTGATTTGGGGTGTATGTGGTGTGTAGGGGCTATAAGACATTAATTATAGCCTGCGTGTATAGCGAATAGAACACCTCCCCCTTCTGGTGACTCATGGATATTAATTATACACATGAATATTCATGCATATTTGCATATTAAGTAAAAAAATCAACAGCCCCCTGTTCACAAGATATTTGATAATAAAAAGCACAGTAATGCGATTCCCACGTCACTCTCAGATTCGTTTATGCTAAGTATTAACACGTGTGGGGTTTTTTTTGTTTTTGTTTTTTGTTTTTTTTAGACAATTATTCTGTATTCTTTTTCGTCATAGTTTTTTTTTTTTTTTTTTATTCATATGGAATCTGCTCATTCGTTTGCACTGTGAGCATTCTACACGCCACATAATATGCATCTTCTCCAGTATCGATCTCCAGTCGGCAGAAATAACACGCTGGAGAATAAAATTACTGCTAAAAATCCGTGAAAAATAAACGTTTGGTTACGTTTATGAAGAAAACGTTTTAACGTAAGATGATTCCATGCTTTTATGCCTCTTCATAAGCTGGTGTCTTATGAACCGGTTTGTTTTAATAAAAATATGTCTAGGATTTTACGGTTTTATTTTATTTATATTTAGTTCCTTTGACCGTTTAGTCGTACGGCCGAGTGCAAAAGTTTGCATACCTCTGATCTTTGTCTGTGGTGTTTTTATTTTCGATTCCTGGTATTCAGGGTCCTCCCCCACCATGTCAAAAAATATGATATTGTGGTTTAGAGAGCATGTGGGAGATGTTTTCCTGCTTCTGTGATTCACTTGTCTGGTCATATGTTTGAACTTTTCCTGATGCCTAAAGCATTGTGTTTTATGGCTTTTGAGAGACACATGCATGTTCCTTTTGTTTCTGTGCATCTTCCAGCTTCTAAAGATTTCCTTTGCTGCCAAATATATACATTACCGGATGTAAATCCTCCCTTAGCATGAACAACTTTACACACACTAATTTCTCAGAAATGTCTTTCTTGTGATGAAGTTCATCCCAGAGCAGTTCAGTAGGATGTTGGTGGGCAGGTGGTTCCATGATGGATTTCACTCCAGACGTCTGTCAGAACTCGGATGTACGCTTCGTCTTGTTGTACGGTGAAGTCGGTTCCAATGAGCCGCAGTCCAGACGGAACTGCATGGTGTTGAAGTGTGGAATAGGAGCCATGATGGTTCACTTTTACTTTCTGGAACCTTCCCTACCCTAAACAACCCCAAACCATACCTCCATGTGGGGGTGAGGGAGTCTGATCATATCTTCTCTTCTGTTCTCCTTCTTTCACAAGTTCTTCTGGTAGACACAAAAATGTGACTTCACCAAACTTCCATCATTTCACTCATTCACTGTTTTTGACTTGTATCTAAACGAAAGGAACATTTCATGTGTCTCAAAACCACAGACTCTGTGTTTTCACATAAGAACAGGCCCAAACAGGACTTCAGCAGTTATTTAAACTCTGGTGGATTATTATTATTTTTTTGTAAGGCACTGATTCACTATTTGAGAAACACACAGAATTCGATTGTTTGGATTTTATTCGACTTTATCATTCTAGTAAATAATCTTACTGTCCATTAGCGCGCTAACTTGTGCACTCGACTGTACAGGTCACTTTTGTTTAATGTAGAAATCAGACTTCGGTCATTCAAAACTGCTGAGTTTTCACCAAATAAAGGGCTGAATATCGTAGCTCTGAAGGTTCCTCGGAGAGCTCGTACTCAAGCCTAGAAACACCAAGGACACCAAATCCTTTTCTTTTTTGTCATCCTTCTTTTTTTTTTTTCCCTAATTTTTTTAAGTAATTTTTTGCTGTATTTGTTAAGTATCAGTATCAGTGCTGTCAGTATCAGTACGTTGTTGTTGAATTGTTCTTTAATATACAAAGTGCAGCTGTGTTCTGGAAGGGTGGGTGTGTGTGTGTGTGTGTGTGTGTGGGGGGGGGGGGGGGGGTGTGTGAGAGAGATCAGTACGGTATGTCGAGTTGTATCTGAAGAAATGCAGAATGTAATGTATAACAGAATCCTGCGTTCACACTGACTAACGGCAGAAGCATTTTGGGTTTTTTTGGGGGTTTTTTTTCTGCTAGAAGGAGCCATGTTTTCTTCTCGATTCTATGCACATAGGGTCTGACACCAAGCGATAAAATCTTTACCGATTCCTCGGACCGGTCCTGTGGCGCTCCTGCACGTGTGGTCCGAAGTTTCGTCGGTTCCCCACACAATACTTTAGTTTCCATCTCGCAATTACATTCATTAAATACACAAAAAAGTAGGGAAAAGCCTTATAACCCCCGATTCTTCTTTATCGTATCACATAAAACGTGTTCAGTGACTGTCGGTGCTTCAGGTCGCTCGTTTGGCTTCACCGAGAACGAAGCCAGACGCAACACGGAACCATGACGAGCGACGCACGCGACTCTTCACACAGTGTTCTGAGCTTACAGTGACGAATACACACGTAAACACACCTAGAAACGCACAACACAACACACTTAGCAGCAGAGATTTACAGAGAGATTTCAGTCCGAGCTCGGGATGTTCTACACTACAGTCTGATGTGGTATTTTCTATCGCAATATATAGAAATAAATTATATAAAAAATAATTAATTACAAAATGAAGTGTAATGTTTTAATGATGGATTTTTAGCACCCAGACTCGTCTGAAACCACTTCCAGTCGTCTTTTCCTTTTTTATTTATTTGATTTTATTTTGTATTTATTTTTTGTTTGCAGATTTCGTTTTTTTTTTTGTTTTTTTGTCCTCCTCCTTCACTCACAGCTGTGTGTGTGTGTGTGTGTGTGTGTGTGTGTGTGTGTGTGTGTGAGATTTAACCTCCGATCTTCCGTTTCATTTCCTTTCACACCTTTTAGAAGCCATTCTGTATCTCACTTCTGAATTTTTCAGCTCTTTTTTTTTTTTTTTTAAATTTTTTTTTAGTTTTTTTTTTTTTTTTTTTTTTTTTACAGAATTAAAGGAAAAACCATCCGACTTGTAGAGCAGTTTCTGTTTCACCTTTTGTTTTGTCCGTTTCTGTTTCAGAAAAACATGGAAATGACTGTAAAATGTTGATCTCGCGTCTATTTTTCACTCTAATTCATTGGAATCTTGATATTTTGTGAATGATGATGTAATTGCTTATTCTGTGAACACGACTAAAAATAAACATGCTTTTATATTAAAAAAGTGACTGTTTCTCTCTGCCTGCATGTATAAATATTTTGGCCAAAGGTTTGTGGACACCTAGGCATAAGATTATGCTTTATTATAAATGCTGTTGTTATAAACTCTGGGGAGATGTTTTACTAGATTTTGTGGAGATTCATTCAGCTAGAAGGTTGTGTGAGTAAAGTCAGGTAGTGATGAAGGTGAGAAGGTCTGGGGTGCATTTAGCATTCACATTCATCCCAAAAGTGTTCAATAGGGCTGGAGCTCTACAGCAGGAGATCCTCTGCCAAATCCAACTTATTTATAGCAGATCTTCATTGAGCTGACTTCAGGAGTATGGTCATGCTGGAACAGGTTTGGATCTCCTAGTTTAAGTGAAGGGAAAATGTCCTGCTCCTACATGGAAATACATGCTAGACAATTGTGTGCATTCCAACAGTGTAGACCGAGTCCCTGAACTCTGCTCAGTTCATTTCCACGCAGGTCTTTGAACTCCTCGTTACACATCAGAAGTGAAGAATGTCAAATAAACTCTTAGTTCCACCTTCATCTGGATTTTAACTCTTTATTGGAGATGAATGTGTGGAGAAGTACCGAAACTTCAATTCATCAATCATCGTTCACTGATGTGTGTGTGTGTGTGTGTGAAATCTTAAAAACAAATTATATTAATTATCCTTTTGTTAAAAGTCGTTTAATTGTAGTTCATTATTTCACTATTTAAACTCCGTTTTATGTATTTTGTTTATTATGAATTATTAATAGTATATAATTTATATTTATATATAATAGTATATCATATAACCCACAAATATATTTCTTTGGTTTGGTTTCTTAGCGGAACGTAACTGCAGTGTGATGAGGAAGGAGCTGTACAGCTGAGGCAGTGGAGCAGAAAGATGAATGTTTGATATGAGTGAAGAGAAGATCGAGTCATTAATGAAGAACATCAGGAGATCAGCTGAACATGATGCTCTAGGAAACGTTTACACACGTTGTACTGTAGAATCGTGTCCTGACTCGTGGGCCTGAGGACGCCGTGTTCAGCTTTCTGTTCGAACAGATGATCTGATAAGCAGAAAACTCTTCTGGCATGACATCTGTGTTTGGGCTGCGTTCACACTGATGTACAGGTTTTTTTCTAATGTGTTGAAGAAGCTGGTGGTTGTGTGTCACTGGTGTCACAGCGGCCGATCCTGTTCTTATTGTTAGTACAGTTACAGTGATGTTTAATAGTAGAAGAATAGAAGCTTTTCAATTAACTGTAATTAATGAGACTTCAGAAGGCAGCAGCAGTAACATCTCACACTCGGAGTCGCAGAAGTCCAGAGCTCCAGTGAGACAGCAAGCTTGAAATGGTTGATTTTCTGTGTTAAAGTGGAAACTGAAGCTTCTGGAACCCAATAGGTTTTAAAGTGTACAGATAATCAGAGGTGAGAGCCGCATGCAATAAACTACTAAAGCGCTGCTGCATCAGTAAAGCAGGTAATTGTGGTGATTGGGGGAAATTCAGGAAAGTGTTTGGCTGCTCCCATTAGGAGTCTCCACAGCAGATCATCCGTCTCCATACCCCCCTGTCCTCTACATCTGCCTCCTTCAACGTCTTCTCTCACCACATCCATAAACCTCCTCCTTGGTCTTCCTCTTTTCCTCCTTCCTGGTGGCTCCATCATGGAAAGTGCAAACCAAATTATATAAATAGTCATTCTGCTGAGAAGCAGTTGGTGATATGAAGATAAATCGTGAATTGTTTTCTCACAACAGACACCAATTAGCGCCATATTGTACTTTATGCGAGTCGCATCATGAAATAAAGCTAGCGTTTATAAATGCAGGGGAAAATGAACTAAAATGACAATCAAGAAGCTAAATTTTTTAATTTCTTTGCATGTTTTGAGTTCTGTCCCAGCAGAAAGACTCGTTTGGGAAAGTTCAACTCATCAAGGATGCGAACACAAAATGATTCGGCTCTTATAATCGGCTCTTTTGGTTCAATGTTAAGAACCGACTCCCATATAAGAGCCGTTTTCCCCTTTTTTTGTTAAAAAAGAAAGAAAGAAAGAAAGATGCGTTTTATTACCCTTGCAATGCAATTCAATTAAATAGTTTGTTGTTTGTTTGTTTTTTTAAGAAAAAGGACAACATCCGAACTTTTGCATGTCCTCTGAATGACTCTTTGTTGTGTAAATGATTCAACCAGATATTATGATTCTTTATAACAATCTAACTCCAAATAATGTTGTTATTGTTCAATTGTTTGTTTGAAGAAGTAGATTAGGCTCAGATGAGAGTTTTTCTGTGATGATAGTGATCATATTCACAAACTTACAGAATAAAAGGGCAATGAGTCATTTCGTGGTTGAAAGAGTCGACTCATTTTGGTGAGTCAAATTATGTGGCTGAAAAGAAATGCTTTTTTTTTTTAACAAATACAATAAAATAAAAATAAAAAATAACTACCAAAAAGTGTTCAAAAAGTAAATAAAACCTTTTACTTGACTCAATTATGCATTAGGATTTAAGATATTTTTGTGACAGATCCAAATCTTCATCATGAATCCTCATCAGCTGCCTGGGGAACACCACTTTGATCTTCTTCCAAGTTAAAAAAAATTACATGCAATCAATCTTTATTCTTGAAGCATCATCTAAAATGCATGTATTCTGTCTGTTTTGCATTAGTCCCATACAATTATACAGAAGGTTTTATGAATATTTATACATTTGGTGTCCAACAGATGAGGATGAGTTATTTTTTGAGTCTGGTTCCTCATGAGGTTTCTTCCTCATAACATCTCAGAGAGTTTTTCCTTTCATCATAAGGAATAGACTTTTAAGGAACAAACTTATAGGCATTAAACTAATATATTTCAACTTTATAACCTCTTTATCTTTGTAAATCTGCTTTTAGAAAATGTCTATTGTTAAAAGTTACACAAATTAAGATGATTTATTTTTTATTGTCGTTTCATTCTTAGCCTTTTTTTGTTGTTGTCTCTGATAGTTTTATTCATGCATAAGGAATGAAAAAAATCTCCCAGATTCCATCACATGACCACTGGAGCGCTTTAATTCCCGTCTCTGTGTCTCTATGGAGTCGCTCCATGTGATGCAGGATTCCACGAGTGAAACGGGGCCTCCAGCGTTCCTGAGACCTGACTTCCACACCACCAGCTCCACCACCTCCACCCCCACCAGCTCCACCAGCTCCACCATCTCCATCACCCCCACCCCACCTCCACCAGCCCCTGCAGGAGGCAACTAGGAGGTTTTTGTTAGTTTTTTTTTTTAGTGTTAATGGATTCTTCATGTAAAACATTCCCAGGTCCTCTAAGTGTTCGAGCGCGCACAGGGGCGGGACTGTGCAGAAGGGAGAGTTGGGATATAAGCGCATGGGGTTTTGTTCATCTTCAGTGGATTTTGGACCGAGTTCGAGTTTCCTCTTTCTGCTCCGTGCGGCTTTCATCTGCTTCTCGTCCTGGTCTGCGTGTAGAAGCGGAGTGAGAGTGAAACGCTACTGAGGAGCAGGATGGACGGAACCAACCGAACCGAACCGAAATGCATGCAAGAGCCGCCTCTGGCCATCGATGTCATTTTACGTAAGTGTTTATTTGGGTTCCACAAAAAAGTAAATTATCATGAAAGTATGTGTGTGTGTGTGTGTGTGTGTGTGTGTGTGTGTGTGTGTGTGTGTGCGCGCGCAGTGAAAACGTTTCCTTGACGTGTAAAAATGTTCACTTGTATTTTATTTGTAGTTTTATTTTTGTTCAGAAATCTTTTTTTTGCGGCAATTCGCCTTAAAGCAGAAAAGATCCAATCAATCAATTAATCAAAAAAAAAAAAAAAAAATCTATATAAAAAATAAATAAAAAATTACCATAACAAGAAATGCATTTATTTATCTGTCGATTTATTTACTTATTTATTTCTGTCATTTTCATTGAGGATCAATAAATCAATATATAATAAATCTGTCTGTGTGTCTGTCTGTGTGTCTGTCTGTGTGTCTGT
>JAAIIK010000033.1:3753970-3778558 GCA_014706435.1 Silurus glanis | reverse complement strand
TGTGTGTGTGTGTGTGTGTGTGTGTGTGTGTGTGTGTGTGTGTGTGTACTCTAATTATACAGCAGCATTGTTACATACTGTTACTGAACCCTCTGATTAGAGGTCGACCGATTAATCGGCGCCGAAGGTTGATTGCTGGAACTACCGGCTGTACAAATCAATATCGATAATCCGCTGTTCGTTACGAGAGCGGCCCTTTAGAGGCGAATCACTGACATGCGAGACTGTACTGCGCACGGGGAGCCCTATGTTATATTATATATATTTATTTATTATATAATTATATTTAGTAATTAATGTTTATATTTCATTTAGCACGTTTTTATGATTCAGTACTTTTTTTGTAATAGATTTCAGTATTGTTTTACATGGAGTTTTTATTATTTTTATTAATTACATTATAAATTTTTATAACTGATAGAATCTGGTTGATTGATCTGTTATCAGCATGTATGATCCAATCCAGCTGTCAGTATCTGTTAAATCTAACTCCGATTACTCAAACCTAATAATGATAATAATAATAATAATAATAATGTTCTATAACCTACTAATGATGTACAGCTTTTCATCAACTTGCTGCTGTATAACGGAGAGAAACACCTGATACTGTTGGAGTTTTCTATAAGGAGGAACTTATTTAATTCCTTCTTTATGGAAGGAGTCTTCAGTGTCTGTGCTTCTGCAACATCTAATGTACATGAAAGTGGATAAAAGTGCAATGTTGTTTATTAATAAGTGGAAAACAAACGAGTTGCATGTGATATAAAAGCAGTAACACTTGTCTAATCCGTGCTTCATCACGTGATCACTGTGTTATTGCTAATTATTATCAGTTTTATATCCTGATACTTAGGAATCTAAGTTTCTATTTTCGCCGAAGCAGGACGAGGGCACTGACGAGATTCCAGAGCTTCCCGACCCGGACCTGGAGATGGGCATTCTTCCGAGGGAGATCCGTAAGCTGGTGGAGCGCAGACGGCAGGTCAAACAGCTGATGAAGCAGCCGGATCTGAACTCTGACCTTTACCTGCAGGTTAGTGCGGACAAGCGCTTTTAATTTTTTTATTTTAATGATGGTGTGATGTTTTATCTTGTCTCGTTTTTCTCCTGTGCAGTATGATATCAGACAGAAAGCTCTGAAACTCACCGCTAACAGCATGTACGGCTGTCTGGGCTTCTCCTACAGTCGCTTCTACGCCAAACCTCTGGCTGCTCTCGTCACACACAAAGGCAGAGAGGTGAGTAGTCACGCTTTTTATCCCCAAACCGATACACACACACACACACACACACACACACACACACACAGCTGTGGCTTAGAAAACACTCGTGTTGACACTTCCACAAAACTTAATTGGTATTTTAATTGCAAAAACAATTTGACTTGAATGTTTTAAACTATAAACTTAGACAGACAGCAAATCATCAATTTACTTTATTAAGTGCCTTCTGACGCATGACCCCTTTCACATACATGCCTTTGCAGTGCAAAAAAAATCAGTGTGCAGGAAGTTACAGCTCTACCTCTGCCATGTTAATCTGTATTCTATGTGACTCTCAGGACACGCCTCGGCCTCCGTAGTGTTGCGATAGGTCATATTCACGTGATGCGTTGAGAACGCGCTTGAGAAACCGTTTAGCGAGGAGAAATCGATCTACTTGGAAAATATTGATCACAAATAATTGCTCACTTTGTAAATCAAAGTAAAGTGCATCTACTACTAATTATATATAAATAAATTTGTGCAAATATGTTCACGGTAAGATGAGATGCATCGTGATACAAATCCCAGCATGCACTTTTTCACATCGTTAATCTGTGTGCCGATGCATCGATGCGAAACACTCGCTCTTAAATAGACCTTTTTTTTTTTTCTTTTTTTTTTATAAAGTTGAGGAATTTTATTTCCATTTTCCCCACTGAGCCACCAGGGGGCAGCGCAAACCCAGATTTTCACCTCGTTCACCTGTTTCACGCTTTGCGAACTCTCCCTCCATCCCTGCCTGCCTTCTCTTGTGTATTAAGCGTTAACAAACTGTTTGACGCCCTCTTGTGCTTTTTATACTTTCGTCCATTCATCAGCTCGTGCGTTCATGGGCCCGAGCGGCGAACGCTGCGTACGCGCTCGCGTTCAGGAACCAGAGAGATTATTTCTCTATAGGGCCATAACAGCTCTGCGTCCATGTTCCTGGTGTGTGCAGGCTTCTGAACACACTCTTACACACTCACTATAGTCACTTTGCAGGCGCTGTACTCGTGAGCATCGTGAATAGTGGCTGTGCTCGGCGTGAGATAAAGACGGCTGGTGTTGAGCCACTTTGTTCATGCTAATACACAGCTCTCGGTCTGGCTCTATGGCACAAATTACTCTAATTACTCCCATTATGATATGCGCTTACTGCTGTCAGCTGCTGTAGTGCCAGTTTATTTTTTTTTTTTTGGACTGCCAACTAAACTGTATTCATCTGAAATGAATGAGAATGATGGTGGTAAGTGATTTGGCATCCTGGCGCACCCCTGCGTTCACCACATGACGTGATTCGAATCGTAACTTATGCGTTCGTGTGAAGATTTATCGACGCGATTTGGACCTCTTCTTCGAGAGCGTGAAGAACCGTGTGATTTTATTAAATTATTTATTTATATACACGGCGTGGAACGTTAAAGCAAAGCGCGTTCGCTTGTTTTTTTTTGGGATGTTGGGTCTAAACGAATAAATAAATAAACAAATAAATATCCTTCAAGAACATCTTGCATAAATGTGTTTTTGGTTTTCTGTAATATAATTTCACTATATGGACAGAAGTATTGGGACACCTCTCTTTCCCAGCCATCATACACAATCTTTAGATGCGGTAACATGGACTTTTTCTTTCCCCTTCACTTGACCTTGAAGACACCGAACCTGTTCCTTCAGGACACTCGTGCACAACGCCTGGAGCTTATTATACCAGTGAATGGAGATGTTTACCATTCTTCAGCTCAGGCGTCCACAAACTTTTGGCTGTATAGTGTATGTGTAAAGTAAAAAACAAACTGATCAGTTTTCTGCTCTGATTAATAGTTGGACGTTATATAACTTAGAGCGACAGCTGCTAATAGCTTGTGTGTTTCACGTCAATCAGCCGTCTATCAAGCTGTCGGGAGGCGGAGCTAAAATTAGCGTCTAAGTGTTAAATTGGTGCATACGAGGAAGTGCGCGGTGATTTATAATAAGGCTGTATTTATAATAAGGCCCAAGTACGCTTTTACATAGGGAGCAAAAAATGCATTTTATTGTGTTCTAGCAGGTGCATTGTGGGGGAAAAGACATTTTACTTCTTATACTACTCTTTTTATTTTATTTATTTATTTATTTTTGCTCATCGATGAATTTAACAGATTGAGCATTAGGATTGACAGCTACATACTGAAAAACTCATCGCATTGATTTTCGTTACCATAGAAACGAGAATGTATTCCAGAAGTTGCAGAGGTTCTCCTGGTGTAGAAAATTTATCAAAATCTCCTGACCGATCAGATTTCGGAAATGGAATGTGGTATCCATGGCAACCAGACGCTCGTTGTTACGATGCCGAAGCGGTTAAGGCTTAAGAGTCTCTGTAAATCGTTATGCATAAATAATGGCACCCCTTGTCTTGTCTTGTTGCCTTTTTAACTCTGATTCGTCGGGAATCGTGCGATTATTTTTTTTTTCCCCATTTCCTGGCGAATGTATTGTCCGCATTTTCCTTTTCACCTGAGCAAGGAGGGTTTCTTCTTCAAGCACTACCAGACCCTGTCACCGAGTGGAGGCCGTGAGTAAATTTTACCCCCCCCCGGATTACGGAGACGTTGGGAAGTCCCCCGTCTAGCCGTTCAGCCGGAGCTCCTACGGGGGTTTGGCGTTTTAACTAACGGAAGCGAGGACTGACTGTGAGCACTCTGACCTTTCTGGAGAAACATTTGTTCTGTGGTAAACCCTGTGCTGGCCTGGCATGCCGAGCACGGCGCGGAACACGGCGTAGTGTTACATGTGGAAGGCCGTGTTGTGATTGATGGGCGTCTGTTTTATTTCGGTACCTTTGTGCTGAGGCACCGAGTGGAGTACGGGGCTACAGCTGAGCGGGCGGAGGGAGAAAAATGGGGCGTGAAGGGGTACTCGAGTGAAGTAGTCACGGGGCTTGCTGACGGTCGTGGAGCGATAGCGAGCGTGACCTCCGACCTGCCGCTCATCTTCTCTTAGTCTCCAGTTTGGAGGAGTTAAAGAAGGGGGGAAAAACTAATCCTCGGTATCCCGCGCTGTAAAAACAGACCAGGCTCGTCTGACCCGAGTTCAGCTGATACAGGAGATGTGGTCTAAGTATTCACTGCTTCTCTGATCCTATACTCAGAACCACAAAGGTCATTTTTAACCTTTCCAGGAATAAAACATAAGCGGTGACACCCCCACCCCCCCCCCCCCCCCCCCCCCCCCCCCACCTCTCAGGGGTTTATTACCTCTGTCTTTAGTGGAGGATTTTCTCCTGATATTACTGGTCTTAACAAATAGTCACGGGGCCCGGGGACATTTTTGGATTTGATGATGACAGTCAGGCCATTGAGCTTTATTTAGTCCGGCATGATGAGCCTGTTGAATGAACATCTTCTCTACAGCCTGTTAGGGGCCGTCTCATTCCTTTAATACTAATGTCCTTTTTACAATGTCAGGGTTCCTGCGTGTTCTTGAAAAAAGTGTGCAATCTGATTGAATTTGAGTTTTTACTATTGTCCTTTTGTCAACTTTCTAAGTAGAAACGCTTGAAACACTTAAACGAGCGCTTTTTTCCCCCGGTTAGTTTAGTCTGTGTTTTATATTTATATAAAATAAATAAATACCGTATTTTTCGGACTATAAGCCGCTACTTTTTTCCCCCGTTTTGAACCCCGCGGCTTAAACAACAAAGCGGCTAATTTATGGATTTTTCCTGGGTTTTTCCCGGTTTCACAAACTTCAAGCCAAAAAACTGAGAGACATAACATTAGACCAATGAAATTTCCGAACGGAAACGAAAAAAACGCACTTCACCTGTGTTCTGAGCTGCACGGCATCGGGAGAAAAAAAGGAGGAAGACAGTGAACAATGACTTACTTGGTAGGCTACTGTTTAGATACAAGCCGTTGTAGCGCGTTGAGTCTGGGTGAAGGGAGAGCTCGCTAACTCCAGTTGCAACAGAAATCATATAAACACAGACAGGTTTCCAAAACTCGTGCTTTTTTATTTTTCTTGGCAACAGCGTTATGGGTTAGTCAAAGAAACTTAGAAATGAGCATCAGAAAATAATAAGGACATATTCCTCGGTCTTGCACACATGCAGTAATACCGGAAAAATGCGGCGGAGGCTATTCCCAAAATACCGCTTTGCTCTTAAAGGAGCCACAACATATTTCACCCGTTACACCATGTAACAGACACTGTCTTTCGTTAAAGCCTGTGTAAAGTTTATTAGTTTCAGTGTAGACACCTGTGGCTTATAGACAGGTGCGGCTTATTTATGTTCAAAATAAAAATCTTTGTCAAATTCAGTGGGTGCGGCTTATATATGGGTGCGCGTTATAGTCCGGAAATTACGGTAAATAATAAAGTGTGCTGTTCTTCTCAAGAGTTTTAGGCTGATGGTATCTTCAGTTTGTAATCGAGCGAGCCAGTGTTGATTTATTCTTTGATTAAAAACCCGCAGCACTTTTGCACGCGGCGTCTGAAATAGGAAATGATGAATTTGTAAAAATGTGTTTCCCGAAAGTTGCTCATCCGCACTGAAACGTGAAAAGACACAACAATTTCCAAATACAGCATCACACTTGCCCTCAATGGTGTGTGTGTGTGTGTGTGTGTGTGTGTGTGTGTGTGTGTGTGTGTGTACAATCCATTTATTCCACAGCAAATGCATTTTTAAGTCGAACACTAAATGTAAGTCAGTGTTATGGCTTCCCTGCTGCTTGCTAAAAGTATTCTTAATAAGTATTTATTTCTGTGTAGGACTTTTAGGTATTTCTCTTAGATACAGTGAAAAATCCAACCCCACCCCTAATATTTTTCCAATTTCAGCAGCCACTTCCTGCCCATAAGGTCGGATTTTTGACAAGAAAATCTTGAAATTAGTCTCTGAGGCGCCGTGTCTGTTCACGTGCGTGCGTCTAGATTTTTATTAGTACTGTATTGAGGCTCGAACTGAAAAAAAAGAAAAGGTTCAGCAAAAAGCCCATCCGGATCGCTCCGTCTCTCGTTCTCACCTCCAGCGAGTTCGACGCTCGTCATAAAAGTGTCCCGTGTCTTGAATCACGGCATCCGTCCGGAAGACAATGGCCTTGTCACCGGTGTGACGCGAGGAAGCAACAGGATCTCCGTCAAACTGGTTGAAATCGGTCGAATTGTCTCGAACGGCGGCTTAATTTCCTCAAGAGCGAGCTGGGGTTTTTCTCTGATACTGATACACCTGACTATAAAAGGTGCCAGGTATCTCCTCACCCTGCATGCGCTGGGGCGGGGCTTCCTTTTTTTGTCCTGAGAAAAGGCTTTATTGGAGTTGAAAGAAGGAATAATACAGAGGAGCAGATCCAGGTGAGGGTGTGGTGTTCTGCTTCAGGGAACACACTAATAACCAGCAAGGCTTCAGAAGGAGGAGATTCTTTTTCTAGGAGTTCGAAGACGTGTTGAACTTTTGGATTACTCCATGCGAGGAAGAGTTTTACACGCCGCCAACACTGGAGACTCCTTCCATAAACGTGAAATAATTAAATTGTGACCCGTTTAGGTGGCGAGTCCGCAGTACGTGTACCCCGTGTACGAGCTGTTACTATAGAAACCATGGCGCATCAGAACCTCTGTGTTTTTAATATTCAAGGTTTGATCAGAAAGCTAGCAGCTCCATGAAGATCTGCTTTCCATGGGTTGGAGTGAAAGATCTCCTGCTTTAGAGCTCCAACACTAATGAATGAATGTGAACAGTGACTGCACCACAGGAACCTCCTCACCTTCTCACCTACATCACCACCTGACTTTACTAACACACTTGTAGCTGAATGAATCTCCACAAAATCTTGAGGAACATCTTGCCAGAAGAGTGAAGTTTTATTATAAAAGCCACACCTTTATTGTCACACCTTTATTAACTTGGTTGATGCTGCTGTTTTGCAGATGGTTTACGAAACGTCTAGTTTCACAGAAATTCTGTCTCATGCTTAAGATCTACAGTGAAACACCTCAGCTTATGAAGAACTCCATGAGAAGCACTTGTCATCGTTCCTCTTCTCGATGTGCAGGTCCTAATGTGTCTTATTTCAGCTTTTTTTTTTTTTTTTCTTCCCTCAGGTGCTGGATCAGGATTTGATTAATATGTTTGTGCTGGGTCCGAGCGGTTCTGCGTCGAGGGAATGCGGCGCTCTTTTGTGTGATATTTTTATACGCAGGCTTCGGTTCTCCGGTTCTCCGTAACCTTCGGCTCTGCGGTGCCAGCTTGTGATTTCAGGCGGTTGTATTAAATCAGAGAAGGGATTAGTGTGGATATTTGACACCTCGGGTTCCATGAGGGCAGTACTCTGGAATCTGGCTCGTATAACTTTAACTCGGGGGGGTGTGTGTGTGTGTGTGTGTGTGTGTGTGTGTGTGTGTGTGTGTGTGTGTGTGTGTGTGTGTGCGCGCGCGCCTGGGCTGAAGATCTAGATATGTAACCAAAACCATTCGTGTTTGTGTGTTGTGTATGTATTAAACATCTCCTGGTTAACTTCCGTGTGTGTGTGTGTAGGATAGAGAGATGACAGTAGCAGCAGCAGCTATAGATCACCATGACAGTTCAGTGTGTCTCTGGCTATTTCAAGCGAGTGACTGTCATCCTCAAAATGCTTTTCAGCAGCCTGCTTTTCAAAACAATTGTCACGATACCTTCTTTTACAAGGTTCTTTATGGTCCACTGGGGATTAAAATGCCCGCTGCGGAGTGCAGTGTGTGGCGGGGACCTGCGGGGCTCCTAGAAAACACACACACACACACACGCAGGTTACGGGCCCGTCATGGTTTAGGTTGTTGTCCATCAAACCCCGAGCTCTGAGATTCAGACGTTTTAAAGCCAGTTAACGTCGTATAACCTGATATCCGGTAGAGCCGTGCCGTGATGTGATGTAATATTTATATCGTGATAAATTATGTAACGATACACTGCTCGGGTCCAAACTCGACTTTGGATCCGAAGGTTGTAAGTTCAAATCCCACCCATACCAAGCTGCCACTCCTGGGCCCCGGAGTGAGGCCCTTAAACCTCCTAGCCGCTCAGTTGTATGAATGAGATAAATGTAAGTCGCTCTGGATGAAGGTGTCTGTAATGGTCCGAATATGTTCTCGTTTCTATAGCAACAGCTATAGCTCATGGACGTGTAATCAGGATACGATACAGTAAAGATGTCTGGAGGACGATGATCGCTTGTTAACTGGTTATTTATGGAAGGAGTCTCCAGTGTCGGGGCTTTTATCCAGTCCAGGGAAGAACTTTTTAAAGAGTTGATGCTTATTCCAAGTTTCTCGACCCCCCCCCCCGAACGTTTTTATTTATTCTTTTTTTTTTGCCGTCTTATTAACTTCAAAAGAGTGGAAAATGGAGAGGCTCGGGTTGATGGAACGAGCGTTTATCGCTGCTATGACGTTAACGGGAGCAGGAGCTAACTTCATGGATGTTCTACGGCGTTTTATCAGATAAGACGGAACTTGAAACGCGAAGGAAATTCTTTTGCCGGAGACGCCACTGTTCATTATGATGGGTTTTGTGTGATAGATTTGGGAATTGCTGTGTGGGTTTTAGAGGAATAAAACTGGGGAAATGATCAGCGTGGCTTTAACAGTGAAAGGTTGGTAGCGTTGGTTTGTTTGATTGACTTTAAACCTGGGTATGTGGTTATCGGTCAGTCAGCCAAGAACGACTGTGAGCCGATGATCCTCCCAGCCTGCTGCATATTACAGCCTCTGATTCACCGACCTGTTTAATTACACACTGCACGCAGAAGAGAGCGGCTCTGTGAGCCGAACACGATCCTCCGCTCCGTCTTAAAGGGATAGTTGTCTGGCAGTGCGGAGGATTTGGAACGTTTCCTCTTTCCCCTTTTAAAGAGCCGAACAAGTGTAACGTTTCTAACCTACGCTAAAATATTTAGTTGTTTTTCTGATCAGAAACATAAAAATTTTTTTCACACCCCTGAAAAACCCCCATCTCTCTGTTGTTCAGTGTCGGGTGTGAAGTCGCGGCCGGTCTTTCCGAAGCTCGGAGGAGTTTCACCCCCAGCCGTGCGGTGTTTAGTTAGACTTGGATGTTTTTGGAGCGGTATGTGTTTAAAGATGAGCTCCCACCCCGCCCCTTTATCATTCCTGAGCCATGGTCAAACGACTTGTCTTTCACCGGCGTTGTCCTCGCACGTATCAGGCTTTCCCTGCTGTCATAACACAGCGACGTTATGGAAAACCTGCTGCACATTCCCGAACTCATCACCCCGACTCACGCTCACTGAACGCCTTCTGGAAACCGGCTTCTGATGGATGAGCGCGAGGGGGGCGTTCATGTGCGTTTCTGTGGGAAACGAGACCCTCGGGGTGGACGCGGAAGTTCTCCTGATGGCATAACAAGGAGGGTTCCGTCTTTATAAGGGGGAAAAAAAAACAGAGCTCGGATCTGCTGCCAACGAACGAGTATCTCTCTGTTTCTCTTGCTCTCTCTCTGTGTGCGTTTCGCGGGTGACCTTGGCTGTATTTGCTAATGCGCAGGGCTGTTCTGTAATTACTCAAATTTGACCCCTTGCTTCCCCCGTGAGGCATTTGGCACCTCATAAAGCGCCCTTAAGGCCGCTCCAGTTTCAAGGAGTGGAGCCCATACGCTCTGAAATAGCACCGTCCTTGTCCATGACGGGGATGCAGATGCGGTGTGTGTGTGTTAAGCATGTCTGGCGGCGGCTTGTTCGATTGCTGTTGACAGGCTGCAAAATGACCCCCCCCCCCCCCTTCTTTTTGCTCTGTCCTGCTTTAGATTATTGCCCCCGTCTCCACCTGTCGGAGTCCCTCTCATGTAGAGGTCACCCCTCACACCTCGTGTGTGTGTGTGTGTGTGTGTGTGTGTGTGTGTGTGTGTGTGTGTATTACACTCAGATCTATGGCTCCTTAAATAGTGACGGCTTCTGGAGTCGTTTCATTATTACACACTCCAACAGCGAATAAAACGCTTGCTCTGACACGTGCATTTTAATTTATTCGCCTGTCAGTACAGACTCATTATATCTCAGGGAACGATATAATTATATATATATATATATATATATATATATATATATATATATATATATATATATATATATATATAAAAATATATAAATATAAAATGGCTGTCAATGATTAAAATATTGAATCGTGATTCATCACAACTTAATCGCACATTTGTATCTGTTGTAAATATACCTTTTAATTAATATTTTTCAAGTTTTTAATACTCTAATCAACATGCGCATGGACAAATATGAATACTTAATGCAAATGTATATTTATTATTAGTGAAACCAAACTCAACATGGAGCATGAAGTCAAAATATTGTTTGTTTCAAAGTAATTATCATTGTTTTTCAAATTGGGTAAATCATCACGACACCAAACGGAAATTTGGCTAAGTTTCCACACAGACGGTTTTAATTGCCGGATTTGTGCATTATGGCGGATTTTGGTGCTGATTTCAGACTCGGCGCATCAGAAAAACAAATGATTTTTCGGTGAAGTTTATAAATTTTTTATGTCTGAGTAAAGAAAGGACGTCGTGAATAAGTGCGTGTTGCGTCGAAGGTTTCAATTTCGCCTCTTTTACATTTATTTATGTTTTTAATCAAAATCGGTCAAACATATCGCGCGTTAATAAAACGAGTGCCGTTAAAATGAATTAGCGTTTACACGTTATGAACACGTTAATTTCGACAGCCCTAATGTATATGTACGTGTGAGTGTGTATAAATGTCCTTAAAAGATTGCTACTATTTGGAGGAAAAAGTATTGGCACCCTGCCGTCTTCACCATACAGAAAGATTACCGTATGAAAGGAAAGTGCTTTCCAGGCCTGTACGCAGCTAAAGAACATCCATGCATGAGTTTTAAGTGTAGTTCATCTAAACCAAATGTGTGCCTGCCACTATATTTAAAAAATATATATATTTTTCTGTCTTTCTCACTCTAGCACTTTTTTCTGTTATTTCTTTCTTCTCACTAAGGTCTTTTTTTTTTTTTCTTCTTTTTTTTGTTCCATGACAGCTGCAGCTGACGTAGGGCCCAATCTACAGCTGGACACCCCCTCCTACTATTTTTTTTCTTTTCCCTTTCTGTCTCTCTCTCTCTCTCTCTCTCTCTCTCTCTCTCTCTCTGTCTCTCTCTCTTTTTCCTCTCTCTCTGCGGCGTGCTCAGTCTCTCCGTTATGCAGGCCACCGGTGATTAAGGCCATTAGGCGTTATTATGACTCGGCTGGTGTGTGGGTTTGGAGCCCCATTTCAGTGCAGCTAATAGCCCTCTTAGCCAATTATCCTCCATTTAAAAGCAAATCACCGAGGCTTTTTCTTTTCCCTATTGCTAAGTGTTGAATTACTGAATAGATTTGCTAATTAAATTCTTTGTGTGTTTGGCGTGTCACTATGCCTGCTGTCGAGCAAAGTGTCTGTAATGTACGCCGGTTTCCCTGTATTGTCTGTTTAACAGTTGTTTCTTTAGTCGTTTTTTTTTATATATATATATAGTGTGTGTGTGTGTGTGTGTGTGTGTGTAAGTAGTATATCTGATATATTTATCGTTCCTTTTCAGATCCTGATGCACACCAAAGACATGGTTCAGAAGGTGAGTTGAGAAGATCATTTGTGCATCGTTTGCTCTCTCGGCTCAGAGTTCAAAAAGTTTTTTTTTTTTTGCGCAGATGAACTTGGATGTGATTTACGGAGACACCGACTCCATCATGATCAACACCAACAGCTCCAACCTGGACGAGGTCTTCAAACTGGGCAACAAGGTAGCTGGAGAACATGTTTACCATGGTGACGTATTGCTTTATCGCGTGAAGGGAAGTTGTCCTGTGATGGACTGACATTTTGATCACATTGTATCTTCCTGGATTATTTCCAGAGTTCCCCCTAAAATTATTTGGCTCCGCCCCCTAACGTAGATAACATTTCAGCAACTAATGAATGAGAACAAAGTCAGGTTTGATGAATCCTGATACAAAGCCCAAAGTCCATCCAGCTAAATTATTATCTTGGCGTGTTTTATTCCTGTTATACCGCAGCATTTTATTAAAAATAAGAAACGCTTTCTGTTCTGAAGCTGATTGGAAACTCGTGATGGCATTTCCTGTTTGTAGTGAGCATATATATCAAGTCTGCATCATTTTTTTAAAGATTTGGCAACCTGATATGGAGCTACTTATAGATTAGAGTGTGTGTGTGTGTGTGTGTGTGTGTGTTAGGTGAAGAACGAAGTGAATAAACTGTACCGTCTGCTGGAGCTCGATATTGACGGCGTGTTTAAGTCCCTGCTGCTGCTGAAGAAGAAGAAATACGCTGCTCTGATGGTGGAGCCACAGGGAGAAGGTCGATATACCACCAAGCAGGAGCTGAAAGGCCTGGACATCGTGCGCAGGGACTGGTGCGACCTCGCCAAGGAGTGCGGCAAGTCGGTGGCCACTCGCTCGCAATGTGCACTTTTTCACAATCAGAAACAGTCGCCAATAAACCGTTTAAAACCTTTTTTCACTTTTTAAAGGAAAGAAAACTTTAAGGGGGCAAGATTTCGACTTTTTCTTATAAACTTGCAGTTTTCTTGTCATTTATTTACGCAGGGTGGCTGCAGTTTATCCTAAAAATGTCACACACTTAATATTAATGTTTTATTTGTAGTAATAAATATAAACATGAAGATAAATATGAAGCAGCTACCGATGCGATACGATTCCCCCCATTGCGATGCGGTGAGATCCGATTTCCATTTCATTTAACACGATACGATTTAGTGGGAAAAATATGGAGCGCTGCAATACAGTGTTACAGACCGTTCACTTTTATTTCTTTGCTTCAGACAGACAGCAAATCATCAATTTACTGAAGTGCCTGCTGACTTCTTACACACAACCTCTTTTACACACACACACACACCTTTATAGTGCAAAAGAAAATACACAGATATACCCATTTACTGTCTGGAGAATTCTGACCAGAAGTGGTCTTCATGGAAAAATTTTAGTTAAAAAGCCAAATCTCAGACATGGAAACAAGGTGTAGTGTCTCAACTCTGCACTAAAACAGAGGAACTGGCAACAGGTGCTCTGAACCGATGAGTCAAAATCTGAAATATTTGGCTGTGAGGCAGGAGGCAAGATGTTTGCTTAAGGTTTGGACAGCGTTACAATAAAGAGTGTCTGCAGGCAACGGTGAAGCATGGTGGTGGGGGTTTCCTTCCATTTTGGAGCTGCATTTCTGCAAACGGAGATGGAAATTTTGATCAGGATTAATGGTGTCCTCAATGCTTTGAAATCGAGATTACAGATACTTCTCCATAGTGCACTACCATCATCAAGGCATCTGATTGGCCCTGGATTTATTCTGCAGCAGGACATTGACCCCAAACACACAGCCCATGTCATTAAGAACTATCTTCATCATAGAGAAGAACAAGGAGTCCTGAAAGTAATAGTTTTGGCCTCCACAGAGTCCTGATCTCAACAACATCGATCCTTACATGATGAACCAGAAGGATTTGAGGTAGTCTACAGTATTTCAGCTGAATGTTTGGAGAAATGAACCGCCTGGAAGTGAGGCATAAAATATAAACGAGTGAAAAATTAGTTTTCTCGCAATTCAAAATTCCTTCCAATGAACGTCAGTGTGCTTCAGGTGTCTTCTCATCCCTCGCTGTCCCTCGCTGTTGTCATCTTTGTTCCACTAACCGATGAACTGATTCGTATTTGACTGTATTTTATTTTCCTTTTCGCTCTCTGTGCACCAGTCCAGCTGCTACAATAACCATACGGTGTAATGTGTTCTGCTCCATTCTGCTCAACACTGCGCCAGGGTTTAATTAACTGCCCACACAAGCTGCTGAAATGAAGACGCCAATTTGTAAAAGACCTGTTAAAGCCGAGCAGCTCTTCCCACAGTCACATGCAGGCGAACTCCGTGTAGCAGCACCAGGCTTCAATGTTCCAACGTTCCCATTAAACTGTACATTAGCTGGTGTGAATGTAATCGTCCTGACTAGATGATCAGAGTCGCAGTTGCTTGTTAGCATGGCTAGGTAAATGCACTGATGTCATACAAGCCTGTAGCTCTCAAAATGACCTCAAGGGGTTTCCCAGGGGTTTCCCAGGGGTTTCCCAGGGTTCTGTGGTTGTATTAATGATAATATTGATCATTTTCTCTCTCTGTGAGACCGTTAGGAGTTGTTCAGCTTTAATCCTTAAATTGCTCAGCTCTCACTCTTTTCCTTTTCAGCTACGTGATTGGACAGATTTTGTCTGACCAGAACCGGGACACGATTCTGGAGAACATCCAGCAGCATCTGATGGAGGTTGGTGAAAAGGTGGCCCAAGGCAGCGTCCCTCTCAACATGTTCGAGATCCACAAGGTGACCTGCGTTCAGTCCCGAGCTTATAGGAGCACGGTTTCTAAAAAGGTATTACAGGTGTTTGATATCCGTGTGTGTGTGTGTGTGTGTGTGTGTGTGTGTGTGTGTGTGTGTAGGCCCTGACGAAGGACCCTCAGGACTACCCTGATAAGAAGAGTCTCCCTCATGTTCATGTGGCTCTGTGGATCAACTCTCAAGGACGCAAGGTCAAAGCCGGAGACACCGTGTCCTATATCATCTGCCAGGTAGACGTTCAACTTTCTCTGAACGAGACCAAACCCAAAAGTTCCTTTTTTATAAATGTATTTTGTTTGTTTCCAGGACGGTTCGAATCTGGCAGCCAGCCAGAGGGCGTACGCTCCAGAGCAGCTCCAGAAGCAGCCGGGTCTGAACCTGGACACGCAGTACTACCTCTCGCAGCAGGTCCACCCCGTGGTGGGACGCATCTGTGAGCCCATCGAGGGGATCGACGCCGTCCTGATCGCCTCATGGCTGGGTGAGGATTCCTCTAGCGTATTTCCCACCTCGTATAACCTGTGTTTACGTGTATAACTGTGTTTCCGTTAAAAAAAGGTCTGCGTCCACACTTTCGTTATAGATCGTTTCCGCCTGCCGGTTAATTACTTTCCGGCTTTTTGTAACGTCGCATTAACGACAAGAAATGTCATCATTTTCACAAGTCTAACGAAAAGCGTTTTCAAATTTATCCACAAAAAAAAGAAAAAAGGCCTAAACGGAGAGAAAATATGTGTTTGTAAATGAAAAGCGTATGAGTGTGGACATGGCCAATGGGTGTTTCTTTTTTTTTTTTGTTTTTTTTTCTGTTTTGTAGTTTTTGGGGAATTGCACATAAACACTGTTGTTGTACGATTGAGGGTTTACAGTTAAAAATGTACATTTATAAATGATTCAGTGTTTTTTTTTAGAATTGCAGTTTTAATTAAATGCCTCGTTAATGAGCTCCAGTAGCTTCAAACTTCCGCCAATTATTTGGTAAAATATCAAACATCAGAGATTCTGACTTTGACATGCATCAGAGTTTAGTGACATAATGTATGTTATTGTTAAAATTGTAGTATTTCGGATGTTAAATATGGTTTTAAAAGTCTTCCTGGAATTTTGCATATTAGAGTCTGGAAAAGTCTGGAATTTTAAGTATGGTATGAAAACTAAACACAGTAATGTTCCGTATGATTGTGTTTTTATGTCTGAGCTGTTCTAAAGCAAATTACTGACACACACACACACACACACATACACACACACACACACACGACATTGTCTCAAGATGTTTATTTAATATTAGTAACAAATATAGAACTAAAGAATCATTCTGTCTGAAGGTCTTCGGTCTCACAGGTCGCTAAAATGTCAAGTAGTTGTAAGTTTAGGCTACTGGACTTGTGCTTTAATCCTCATGACATTTTCCCTCTAATCCTGCCTGCTTCATTAAGATTTGTGTGTCTATACTGGTGTTTGTCTCACTATGGGGACATGATGTCCCTGTTTGGCAGGTTTGTGTAAAGTGTTGTTGTTTTTTTTTTTTTTTTTTTTAAATAACAGGTTTTTGCTTCCAATCACGTTTAATAAGGGTGCCAATATTTATGGAGGACACTGTATATCCAACAGAAGATATCTAACATAGCGTTCGTTATTATGCTGGTCAATGAAGAGAGCCACACAGATAAATAGGATTGTGTGTGTGTGTGTGTGTGTGTGTGTGTGTGTGTGTGTGAGAGGTTCTAAACTGTGGATGTCTGCCTGCAGATGGCAGCAGCTCCTGAGCCGCCTCCATATTCTCCTCTGTCGCCGCGGCTTTAATCCCCGTAGCCTTGCAGTCGGCACTTTATTTATTTACTCACTTATTCACTTAGCTAAATTACTCAGGGGGACGTCGGCTGTGTTTTTCCCGCCGCTCTAACGGCGTTCGTGTCACCTGGGACAGTGAAATGGATCTTCAGCTGCCGTCTCTTAATGATTTGATCATCCTCAGCTGCTTATCTGAGACGTTTATTTATTATTTATTTATTATTTTTTTATTTCCACTCCTTTTTTTAGCATCATGTTTCCAGTATTTATTTTTTATCATTCTTCTCTCTTCATGCACTGTATTTTAAATAATAATAATTGTGGACACCTGACCTTAAGATTAGTATTTGCATTTTGCGCATCCCGATTTGCTCTTATTAGAAGCTTTGATCTTCTGGGAAGATGTTCCGCTAGATTTTGTGGGGATATGTGAGATTCATCCAGACTCAAGAGTGAGAAGGTGATGAGGCCAGGGGTGCAGTCAGCATTCACATTCATCTCAAAGGTGTTTAGAGCTCTATAGCAGGAGATCTTTCTCTCCAACCCATGGAAAGCAGAAAAAAGCAGAAATCTTCATAGAGCTGGATGTGCACAAATGTCCTGCTGGAACTTGTTTGGGTCTCCAAATTGAAGACGGGAACATTTCATGGTATCGCAACCAAAGACGTGCGACTGTGTCTACGAGTTTTTGGTAACAGTTTGGAGACGAAGCACATATGGCTGGAAAAAGGGTGTCCCAATACTTTTGGCTTTACGAATGACGACTATAAACGTTATGTAACATTATGTACACGCTGGCACTGGAGACTCCTTCCATCAGTCTGTCGATGTATTATAACGAACGCTTTCATATACATATTCAAACCAATCAATTACTAAATATATTTATGTAATTCCAAACGCAATTATATAAATAGCTCAGGTTGTGTGTGTGTGTGTGTGTGTGTGTGTCAGGCTTTAACTCACACCTGTGTGTCCCTCAGGGTTGGACCCTGGGCAGTTCCGGGCTCAGCAGAGGCAGCAACGTGAGGAGGAGTCAGACGGGTTCCTCGGAGTCCCGGCTCAGCTGACAGATGAAGAACGGTACCGGGACTGTGAGAGGTTCTCCTTCAACTGCCCCGAGTGCGGAACGGAAAACATCTACGACAGCGTGTTCGAGGGGACGGTGAGTCTTGCGTAACGGGAGAAAATCACTAAAAAGGATTTACGATGATATGATGATGATGATGATGATGATTCAGGACACATTGAAAGTTTGTTTTTGGAGAGTTTTTGGCGATTGGTATCAAAAACTTTCTAGATTTTATTTACCTAGATTTCCACACCATCACCTTCAGCATAGTCCCCTTGCACAGCAATGCAGCGCCCCCAGTGTTCTTCTGGAGCGTGTCCTGGAAGTCTTCTTTTTAAAGCGTGTTACACAACATCTGCTATTCGGGAAAGAGGTCTTATTGACTGTAAAAGAGAGAATGAGGAGAGCATGATGGGGGATCTTCTGCGCTGCGTTTATAGCTGCTATAACGTCACTGAGAAACAGGAAGTGACTCGTTTTACAGATCAACCGTAACTGTAAATGAATAAAAGATCCAAGAGAAAGATGGAGGGAAAGATGGATTGAAAGATGGAGGAGAAGACGGAAGGGAAGACAGCAGAGGAAAAGACAAACTACTGACCTTCATGTCTCTCATATTCATGCAAAGCAGGGAAATAGCTAATCTGAAGTGAGATCGTTGTTCTCCGGTGATCATCATGAACAAGTTGCTGAACGGTTCCGACATTTTTAGTGGTGGAGCTCGTGGAAGGTTCTTCCGCTCTTGAAGCTCGAGTGCGGCGTATTGATCGTTACTCCGTGACGTCACAGTATATTATAATTCTTTTGTAAATGAAATGTGCGTTAGCTGTTACGGGTCGAGTGATGGCTTTGGTTTTCATTGGATCAGAGAACGACGACACACACACACACACACACACACACACACTTTTTGAGAACCGCGATTCTAGATTCTAGATCGGATGGTGTTTATAACATCTGCTCTCTTTATTTTTAGCTCTGGAGTGGTGGAGTGCATGTTATTTATTTATTTCCCGTTCATATCTGCGTGAAGGCTGTTTTATTCTGTTAAAGGGAGTGCGGCGTCTAATCTCGGTCTAATTAAGAGTTAAACCGGCACGGCGGCGCACAGATTTCTTTCGTCTTTCTGTAACTCGTAAAACGTGAAATGCCCTCCCTCGTGATTCCGCGTCCTCCTGTAGCGCCGGAGATCTCGCACGCTTTCGCCAGGATGTTACACAGGCACGGAGAGAAGTGTGGACGCATAGTTTGCTTAGAACGTCCTCACTTTGATTTACCCTCCCCCACACACACACACACACACACACACACACACACACACACACACACACACACGTGCACACGGCTGCTCTTGGCTCACCGATAAGCTCGTGTAATAATTAAGTGAGCGGTATTTCAGAGCATCTGTGTAAAAGGAAAAAAAAAAAAAGAGCGAGTGAGTGCAGGAGGAAAAGCCTTGACTCTGATCCGAGCGGTCCGGAGAGAAGCTTTTTCTTTCTTTCTTATCAGAAGCGAGGGAGGAGAGCAGGAATGCAAACACACTCTCTCGGCCACAGCTGGTCCCAGAGAGGCGAAAGAGTATTTGCATAGAAGCACTGTTCCTCTAAAAGTGCTATCCAATGATGGGAGTAAACATCATAAAGCGCTCTAATGGCTGACGGAGACTACCGGTGGTCCGATCCGACATGCGGCTGAACGCTTTCCTCCCGTCATAAACCAAAGCGCTGGTCAAGTTTTTCTTTTTTTTTTTTTTTTTTTTGTAGTGTGTAGTACGTGAGTGTTGAAGGCATTAACACTCGGTGTGTTGGGGCCTGTTGGAGATGTGATGGCTGTGGAGGACAAGCTCGGGAAGGGGACAGGATGAAGGGGTGCTGTGTTTTCCACCCACTGTTTAATCCTCACTACTCTTGACAGGGCTGCTAAAAGCCCCAAATCAGACGAGTGCCATGCAAAGGCTTTCCATTCTTCTTTTTTTTTTCATTCTTTATAACACTGGGGGGAAAAAAGTGTTAAATTATTTGCTTTTTCCACACATTTGTTCAGTGAAGTCTTTTAAAAAATAAATAGCAGGTCTATATAAGGTCAGAACAGGTCAGACTTCTGATCGGGGAAGGTCGTGAGTTCAAATCCCAGCACCACCAAGTTGACACTGTCAGGCCTTTAAGCAAAGCCTCGAACCCTCAACTGCAAAGAAACGTGATTAATCAAAGGTGCTTTGGATACGGTTTTCTGCCAATTGCTGAAGTGTGTGTGTGTGTGTGTGTGTGTGTGTTTCAGGGGAATGTCATGGAACCAGGTCTGCTGCGTTGCTGTCACGTCCCCTGTAATGCGAGCCCACTACATCACGCTGTTCAAATCAGCAACAAGCTGCTCCTGGACATCCGGAGACATGTCCGCAAATACTGCAGCGTGAGTCTGAAACGTGAAATCATTTTTTTTTTTTTTTTTTTTTCTTTTTCTGTTCTCACTTACATTATATTTTAGGACCCTGGTTTCCACAGGGTCCTAAAAAGTCTAAAAAAAAAAGGGGGGGTTGATGATAAGAATCTCACCTAGGGTGCTAAAAAGGCTGGAATCGGCGCTGCTGAAAAGATTTACGCTACCTGCTCGTGCCACCTCACGCCCCAGTCATCAGCTTTCTCCGGTGCTATAACTGTCGATTAATCTGGTTCTGGTTAAAAGTTCTTTGATTCATGTAAATACACTCCATCTTTGTCTCAATCTTTGTCTCTAGCATCACTTTTCCTCGCCTGTTTGTTGCTTAGGATTACGTTCTTATAAATCCAATTAAAACTCTGCATGAAAGTGATAATCTGATTATCCTGCAGTATAAAAGCGCGTATCTGATTCCGATCCGTACTGTTGGATTATCAATCACCGTTTCATCCGATTTCGCAGAAACGGGGACGAGATTTCAGATGAGTCGCAGGTAAAGAGTGTGAAAGAATGAGAAAGTGAGCCTGGTATGATAAAAAAAAAAGAAAACGGAGGGAAGAGAGGAGAGGAGGGGAGGGGGGGAGCGTCGGAGGGGTTCGTTCTCCTGCAGTGCCATGCAGAAATCAATTAGTTGTGTGAATGTAGTTACCTCCCTGAGCGGGGCCCTGCGCCTGTGGCCCTCTTTGTCAGTAGGTGTGTAAACCAGCTGCTGGCTGTGAATGCTAACATCTCCTGTAAGCCCCGGGGCCCACGCCTGCGTCCCTCCTCCCACCGCGAGAGCAATGAAGAGGGGTAATATTGTGTAATTAAGGATTCCTTTCAGCCGAGGGGAGAGCTCAAATAGAGCTGTTTGTTCGCTGAGATGGAGCGAAGAAAGCCGGGGCTGTGTCATGGAGTGGGGGCGATTTTACAGGCTTTACATGGTTACACATTGGAAGTCGGAGGTGTTTGTAGAGTTCGGTGCGCAACACCAATACCAACACCGGCTGGGGGCATTAATCACGGGGGCGAAATTACTGCCGCGTCCACCTTTTTCTCCCCCTGCCACCATTACCAATGAAGCAGCGCTTTGGAGACAAAGCAAATACGCACTCCTGTCTACTTCTTACTTCTCTTCTTTTTTCTTAGAAGAAACGAGAAGCCCCCCCCGTCGTATTTACTCCCCATTCTAATGTGGGTTGCCATGGCGTTTAACAAATTATTGCAATTACGTTCGTCACACGGGTCGCCCTTGGTAACTGGCTAGGGAGAGAGAAGAAAATAAATAAAAAAAAAAAAAAAGAAAGGTGGTGTGTGTGTGTGATAATCCTGTTTTGAACAAAAGGTCAAATTGCTGAATAGAAAAGCTTTGATTAAGGCGAAGATGTACAAAGTGGACGCTTTTTTTGCCCATTCAGCTGCTCCGTGGTGCCGAGGCCGCGGCCTGTAAGTACATCTGTTGATTACTGAAGTACAAAGCCTCGTGCTAAACCCCGATGTCTTGCAGCTCTTTCACACTCAGACGCCCGTAATCGCAGGTTTATATAATATATGTAATATATGCAGGTGGATTCAGAGAGTATGGAGTTGGTGAGGGTTTTTTTTTTTTTTTTTTGCGCTGTCTGAATTTTCCCAGTGTTAATTTTAACTTAATTTCTAAACGCAGAATAAAAGAAAGAAAGAAAGAAAGAAAGAAAATTGTCCTTAAATGCGTTAGGATTGTAATGGAGAAGGAGGAGAGCTGAGACGAGCAAAAGCGCAAAAGGCTTTTTTTTTTCTTTTTTTTTTCCTTTCCGCTGCCTTGCGCTGATTCATCGCCCTCAGGTTTTGCCCAGTGTTTGGTTAAATTATGTGGAACTCATTTGACGTCTGCAGAAGTGGCTGTATTCACTATGTCAGGTATCGACTGGTATAATTATGCAATTATGAGGCTTTATCCTGCCTCTCTCTCTTCAAGCCAGCGCTTAGTGTTTCAATTAGATGTTTTTTTTTTTTTTTTTTTTCGTTTCTGCTGCTCCTTGATTTTTCGCTTCCTTTTTTTCCTTTCCCTCCCTCTCCCTTCCTCTCTCTCTCTCTCCCTTCTTTCTGTCTCGGTTACACAGGTTTCTGAAGGACTCCAGCTGGAAAGTGAACCCTTTCTTTGATTTGTGTATTTCTGTGTTTATTGCCACCTTCATAATATTGATGTGGATTGTTTTGATTTTTTTTTTTTCCCCTTTTCCACAGGCAGTCGTGAGAATTCTATTTTGTTATTTTCGCACGCATTGTTTGTTTTTATTTATTATTTTAGACGTCACCGTAATCCCAGACGATACGAATCCAGATCCACAGAATTCAGAGCCGCGCCGTCGTTCCTCAAACGCGATCTTCCCGACGATCGGTAGAAAGCAGGAATGCACCTCAGACTGTCTTTTCCTGGCCCATGGGAACTGTTCTGTTGGTTTAGTCCTGGGCCTCCTCGAGCACAAAAGGCCGTAGGGCAAACAGAGGGGTGATAACGCCGTCGCTCTCTTTAAAATGAAAACCAAACAGCTCACATATGTCAGGATTCAATTACTCTCCCTTGGCTTTTTTCCCCGTCTCCTCTTCTTCTCTCGGCTCCCAACACTAATTATCCAAATAACATCGTCCCACCGGGCAGAAAAGGCCACGCAGATGAGATTAATTGAAAAATCGAAACAAACTGTTGATTCTGATAAAGTAGTGAAGGTGTGAACAATGCTGGTGTGTTTAACAGTGCAGGTGAGTGATAAGACCCATCTTAGGTTTGAATACGGAGCTGATAAGGTTTAGAAAAGAGACCCTCCAGAACTAATCACAGCTCAGGAAATGAGATCAATTACGAATAGCTTTCGCCGTTTATCGCTGCTTTCTCATGTGTCTATTATCCGCTGTGAAGAATACCAACATCAGACTGGATCGGATTGAAAGATGCAGTATATAATGTGTATATAACAGTCTGAGTGATATTCCAGGTCTGGGTGAGATGTTTCAGGACGATGATGCACGATGCGGAGGTGAAGAACGGCATTATAATGGTGCAAGTCCTCACACATAGCTGTGGATTATCACCTTATACCGTGGTCACCTCCAGCTTTGAGAAGTTAAAGATATGATCGATGTTTGCAGAGTCTACATCTACAGTTCTGCTGCTCCGAATCACACCCAGAGATAAAGTAGTGCCAGATTATGTGATTTGAGTGCGTCGATGTCATGTTCGTGCAAAACTTCTCCATGGAGCTCAATAAGGTCATTAGGAAAAGTGTCGAATCGCGACCTCACTCGGGATGGAACTGGAACTGGCGCATACTTTGTTTACACGTGTTTAACCGATCACAAGTTCCCAGTTTAACACGCTGTGCATTTTGTTCTGTCTAAAAAAAAATAAATAAATAAAAAAAAATACAAAGTTTATCCATTTTAAAGTTACATTTCATAAAGTTTCTACCAGTTATTACTAATTAATACAATGATTTACAGTCTAGAGAAAGTCCCAAAAATACATTATATTATCATTTATATTCTAAATAACTGTTTGGTTTTCCATCGTAAATTTATTTTTTTCTACTTACCTGCATTTCAGACCTTTCGATGTGAGAAAACGGCATGCGAAAGCAGGAAAACGTGTTTAGGTTTCGATTTATAAAGTTGAAAAATGATTTTTGACTGCAAGTCGATTAAATACCTTTTGGCATTTTGTGGCATTGGCAGATTAAAGAGGCTAAACGCTAACATCGATCTCTAATCTTAGCTCTGGACGTTGAGTATAACAAGCAGGCTGCAGGATCCAACTGAGAGTAATAACCTTCACCTGATCACTAACATTACAGCATTACGCCTGGGCTTCCACTTCAACGTAAATGCTAGAAAATGCCTCGGAGGGAACGCGGGGCGAGGGGGGAGGGGGGGAATCAGCAGAATATTGATGTTTATAATTCATGATTTAAAAAAAAAAAAAAAAAAAAAAAAAAAGGCTTTGTGACATTTTTACCAAACTGACGTCAGGCTCCAGATTCAGGTTTTTATGGGTAATATTTTTGTTCTTTACTCTCAAATAACACATGGCGTGCATTACCTTTACCGGTTTAAGTTATCCTGAATGTTTCTATGGTAATGGAGTAACGGAGCCATGAATTATACAGATTACTCTATACAGAAATTAGACAAATTTCATCACTTCTTATGATGAAATGTATTTTCCGTGTGGCTCTGAGTGAAAAATCTGCTTTTTATTTAAACCTAATGCCTCATAAAGGTGATTATTACTATTTAATTAGTTTTTACCTGGTTTTGCAGATAGCCCCGCCCCCTACCTGTGGAGATCTGTTTAGAACCCCCTCAGCATGACCAGACGTGTTTTATTCCCTTTATACTGCACCAATTAACGTTTAAAGGTGCAAAGCTCTGGCGCTAGAGACTCCATTCATAAATAAGGAGATAATAAACAAACCTTTCCTAACAGAAAACTGATCGACCCAAAAATAAAACGTCTGTTCGTGCGAAGAAACTGTTCCTATAGAACTGTATTAGAGTGGATTAATAGAAAGCTGTGATTCGAAGCAGAGTTTCTGCTCTAGAAAATTAGTCCACACCTTCTGACCAATCACAATCCAGAAGTCTGTGAATAGAGATGAACACACACACACACACACACACACA
>JAAIIK010000033.1:3741724-3744224 GCA_014706435.1 Silurus glanis | reverse complement strand
TTAATTGTTTTTTTTTTTTTCTTTTTTTTTTTCCCTCCGATGTGAATGAGCGATTGAGTAATCGACCACCACGGCGTCACTAAACAGTTTGAAGAGGGTTTTGTGAGCGGATTTTCGAGTTCGCATCCCATCGTATGGATAACGCGAAAATACGCTGTGCTTTTTTTTTTTTTTTTTTTTTTTATTGTTTGGTTCGTTTGCTTTTTTGTCGCGTCCGGTATTTTTGTTTGTTTATTTATCTATTCATCGTTTTTGTTCTTCTTTTTGCAGTATTCGGAGAAGGCGCTCTACAACCAGCTGAGCTTCTACAGGTTCATCTTCGACTGGGAGCACGCCACCACCAAGCTCCTGCAGGGAGAAGAGAAAAGTAAGAAGATTCGCAGCGCTAAACTTGGCACACAGCTACGTTAGCCATTTTGAACCCGTGCGGGAAAAGTGTGCGTGACGGGCGCGCGCGCACACACACACACACACACACACACACACACACACACACACACGTGCGCACGCTGACGCTCACACAGGCTGGAGGCGGTCACAGGGTTGGTGTGGGGAAAAAAAAAAGGTGGGGGTGGGGAAGGGGGTTAAGGATGTGCAGCTCCTCGAGTCGACAGCCTTAATTCAGGCGAGGGATTCAATCACGGAGCAGCGAGGAATGCAAAGCGGTCCAATCAGTTTGAGGGAGCGCGAGAGGGAGAAAAGCCTCCTCTCAGGGCCGGCAGGCACTCAGTAATGGCGTCGGCTGTGTTGATTGAAAACAGTTTTTAGATTTTGGAAAATGATAGGGCGAGTAATTGGCGAGAAGGCAAAAGGATAGGCCTTCATAAATAATGGGACATGGAGCATATATTTCCAGCGGCCCTGTGCAGGATCCGGCCTCGGCGTGACCGCAGGCGAGACCGAACCCCAGCTTACGCTACTTGCTCACCGGCCTCGGTGATTGATGTCACTTGATTAAAAAGGACCACTTGGAACGGACTTGTAAATTTATTTATTTCTTTCTCCGTGTGCCGATGAGGTCCGGAGCGAGAGCGATAGGCGTAGATAAATATAATGTGTAATCAATAGATGACCACTCAGAACATGAAGCAAGCCGAGTGGCTGTGGAGAGGGGGGGAGTTTGAGGGAGGGGGGCTAACATGATTATAGACTTTGCTTCTCGCTGGAATTTTTTATTTCTCTACTTTTCCCTACAGTTGTTTCTCTTGGGGGTGATTGTGGCCAATCTTGGGAGTTTTGACCTGTCTCTCTGTGCACGGCCTCGCCTCTAATTCTACACTTTTTTTTTTTTTTTTCCCCTCCCTTCTATGATTATTCCACTACATTTGATTTCTCCCCAGTCGAGATTGGATGTAAATATTGTTCGGAATTCACGACGTCCATAAATTTCCAGCCCCACACGGACTCTGATTATTTCATGGCTCCTTCTTTAAGGCCGCGGCGTAACACCGTGCGTGTCGGTGTATTATAGACTCGGTGAGAAATTACAGGGCTGCATCCGCGCCTACTGTCTTTACCTGATCCAGGTGTTGATTTAGACCCTGGGTGGCTTTTTTGCCGTGACCGAAATATCGCAGTTATGAAGAATTTATTCGTTTGCGTTCGCCGCCCTCGCTTTTTCCACGTGACGAGAATCAGTAACCGATGACTGCGATTTATTTTGTATTCGTTTTGGCCTAATTTTTATTGTCCACGTATTTCAGGCACAGCAAACACAAAAGGTGAAGAAATACTACTATATCGTGTTAGTATTGTATTGTAGGTGTTCGTCTGCAGTTTGTGCTTTTAGTGTGCTGTTGTTTTTTTTTTTTCTGTTTCAGGGGTCTGATAAGACCCCCTTCTTGTTTTTTACCCCCCCCTCCTCCTCCTCCCCCTGCAAAGAGCTGGTGAGTGGAGACTCCTTTGAGGCCTGTAGTTGCAGCAGTCAGCAGTGATGTATCCTTTACTTCAGTCCATTTACTCCACAAAAGGGAAGAAGCGTGAGGTCGAGCTCCGGGCCGAGAGAGAGGCGATGGCGTAGTGGGACTGATGGAATAAAGTGTAGTTCTAGAAACTTTTAGCTGCCCCCTTTTGCAACAAACACACATACATGATTGTAATTTAACTGAATTCACACCAAACTCTCCCTCTCCCTCTCTCTCCCTCTCTCTCTCTCTCTCTCTCTCTCTCTCTCTCTCTCTCTCTCTCTCTCTCTCTCTCTCACACCATCACCACCACCACCACCCTGCGACGTTTAGTGTCGTATCGTCACAGATTTTCTGTCTGTCTCTGATGAGCGAGGAATTGCTTTTAAAGTGGGCATTATGCCAGTGCGACGGCACAATAGAAAAACCAATCTTGGCGCTATTCTGTCGGCTGTGCTGTTATTGTGGCGCTTTAGATAACTGCAGGCGTACAGTGCCGGGGGTGGGGTGGGGGGGGTGTAGTTGCGGGGTGGGAGGGGCAGACGCCGGACACACGGGGGTCCAGAGGTGAACGTGGTGATCCTACTTCAGCCTTT
>JAAIIK010000033.1:3734224-3739224 GCA_014706435.1 Silurus glanis | reverse complement strand
GTGTGATTAAAACCCAGTCGTTTGAGTGGATTCCTTCGTGTCCCTCTGACATTCTCTCAGCAACAATCCCTTTTTGGATGTCTCCATAAAAGCCACACTGCCCCTCTGGCGGGAGGCCTAACTGCAGCATTGTTTGCTGATTTATTTATTTATTTTTTTTACATATGCGCACTCTAAAGTTCGTGTTCCCTCTGATTCGGTGCCGAGACTCGGTTTTACAAAAGACTTTGGTTAAAGCTTCAGTGACTTGGTCAGTAATTCCAGTTCAGTCCTGCAAGGCTGCCAGTGGCTCCTCCATCATCTCCTCTCAGTCATTGAAGGCCCTCCCGTCGGGATAAATGACCCAGGAATATCGACCCGATTGCCTGACCTCTCGGCTCTCTGGCAGCGAGCACTATTTAGCCTCCAGACTTCTGCAGACACCTCGCCCCTCAAACCGCCTCCCTGCACCGGATTACTGCGGCATTATCGATTCTCGGGGACTCGTGTTTGAAATGATACTTGATAAACCTCTCCAGTCTTCTGTCCGAGAGCAGAGTTCGATATTGTAACCGATGGGTTTTCGTCCCTTTCTCTTTTTTTTTTTTTTTTTTTTTTTTTTTCTCTTCTCTCAAACTTTTTTTTTTCCTGATAGCTGATTATATTCCCTTTTTATTTTGTTTAGATTTTTTTTTTTAGTTTTGTGATTTGTTAGTTTCGTCCTCCGGACGTCTGTTTTTAGAATAATAATGACTGTTGGTCAGTGCATTTAGTTTTTATTTGGATTTGCATACGAGTTGTTTTAGGACCATGCTGTTATTAATGCAGTTTCTAAAAAAAAAAAAGGTAGAAAAGTGTAGCAGATTTCTGGTGCATCGTTTGTCATGTCTGCACTTTTTTCCCAATCTTTATCTCAATTTGCTCTAAAATACAAAACTATTTTAAAGGCGAAGGATAATGTACCAGAGGTGTATGCTTGATATCACTCCGATTATGGATGAATATTTGTTTAAATACGAGAATGCTGTTTGTTGCTTGTCCCTTGAGGGCGTGTATCGAATACTACTGTCATCTCTCATGGGTGTGTCTCGTTCAAACCAGTTCAATAAAATAACGCACATGGAAAACCATTTACGTGATTTATGTATAACTGTGCTAGTTATGTGCACTTATTAAAAGCTCTATAAATGTTTTCGCATGCGTTATTATCCTTCGTAATGTTTCTGTGCACATAAATCGAGAGGCTGTGTTTTAGAGAAGGAGCTGAAAACACGTGGAGTTCTTTTGTACCTGTAGCTACGTGTTTATTTTATTTAATGATGAACTGATCTGTTCTCTTCTCTGCCTACAGTGAAATTCAGGAAACTCTTTCACGAAGAGAAGGAAGTGTATAAAAAGCTGAAGATGGTGGTGGACCGTGTCCTGGCGTCCAGCAGCTACTCCGAGGTCAACCTCGCCAAACTCTTCCAGGCTTTTACGTCTTTAAAGTAACGTTTTATCAGTGTAACGTCTTTTCGGGTGACGTTTGGGTCGTTTTTTTTTTTTTAAACCAGGATTAGTTTATGTACACGTGTAATGTCAGATTTGTTCCTTGTTGGACTGTAGCTCTTACCATATTTCACTGGTATTGCTGGCGGTCATGGTGATTGCGTCGCTTGTCAAGAGCTTCCTTGATTGGCTCCTTCTCACTCAGTGTCTTTCATCATGCCCATTTAGCCCGGTCTTAATCGATTCCAATTCAGTGGTAAAAAAAAATAAAATGAACTGATGAATATGAAGAGAGCCTAAAGACCCATAAAAACACCAGTACCTTCAACACAACACAACCTCCCTCAATCCTCCTCCTCCTCCCATTGCTCCTCCTCCTCCTCCTCGTTCCACCACACACAACGAGGGAACAATCAGGGGTAATAACTTCTCTCCACCACCACTGGGTCTCGACACCGTAGCAATTAGCCCATGATACCGACCCGGCCGCGTGACCGGAGGAGCTGGGACGCCTAGATCGGACGCTAATCTTTTGGACGTTATTTCTTCTCTCTTTGACTTTATTTCCATGTTGATTGTGTTATCTGATCTAAATCAAATGTTCTGTTTTTATACTGCAAGTTTAATAAAGTGATAACGAAGTCATTACGTTTGTTGGGGTTTAAAGCGTTTGGAGTCGATATCTTCGAGGGGAAGGTTTCGGGGGAAAATTGTTTTGTAAAACAGGGGATGGATGAGGGGATGAGGGGTCGTGGCGGAGTATTGCAGCGAGTTCTGCTTCATGTGTTAAAAGAAATTGCGCTTGTTCTATGTGTTTATAATGACAGGTGAATTTTTCCTGCCTTACGCCATTTCATCATTGCAAATGCCAATTTCCATAAGTACCGTGCTCGAAAAATCACTTTAGACGACAGCCACTAATGGCATCGACCTCAGAGAGTGTACACGTTCAGAGTGGCTTTCTGGCCTGGGTTTAGTCCCGTGTGTGTGTGTGTGTGTGTGTGTGTGTGTGTGTGTGTGTGTGTGTGTGTGTGTGATGGACAGCGCTCATGCAGAGGCCCATGTCGCCGGAGAAGTTAATTTATATATTTATTATATCACATCTGCTGTGCGTCGCTGCGAATGGACAAAAAAAATACTTTACATGGTCTGAATAGTTTATTGCTGCTTAAAAGAATGGATTTTTTTCCCAGCGCACTTTACAAGGTTAAATCATCAGTGTATGGACTCGGGTTTCAGTGACGCATTCCTCCAAAAGCGTTTATCGTGCCAGCGGAGGCTGTTTTCACACTGCGGCTCTCTCAATGACCGCACAGCTTTGCATTCATTTTGCTCACTAAGCTAATAAGAAGTGTGTGTGTGTGTGTGTGTGTGTGTGTGTGTCTGTGTCTGTGTGTCTGGCTAAGCTTTATTGCCCGCCTTTCGGACCAGAAATAGTAGTAGGACAAGGTTTCCTTTGATGAGGGAATTAGTGCTCCATTCTCTCGCTATTATTCATTGCGCGCTGGAATATGTAAGTAGCCGTGGGTGTGAAAAGGAAAAGCCGCTCCCGTAGCAAAGTGGTCCCCTTGTTTCCTTCAATAGCGAGCTATGAGATGATAAACCGCTTAATACACTGAACTAATTGGATGAGAGTAAAAGAGACGCGGGGGAATTAAGACGCGCCCACGGAGGGAGAGGGGAGAAGGAGGCAGGGGGGTTCGGGAAAGTGCGAGTGGGGCCCCCAGTCATTCAGGCTTTTCACTGATTTTTTTTTTCTTTTTTCTTCTTCTTCTTCTTCTCCGCGATTCCAAAAAGGGAGACGAGAGCCTCATCAAAGCGCTTTTAGTGCCTTCAGCACCCGGCCAATCCAATCGAGCCGCGGCCGGAGCGAGAGGCGCAAAAACCCGCGTCGTGCTGATTATCATCCGCTCCGGACGCGACTCAAGAAATTCACAATCAAGTACAAAAGAAAAGTTGATATGAGATGGATTTTCTGACTCCAGCTCGGCACTGGTGATGTGATGATAAATGTTTATATCCCGGCGGCAAATGTTACGATTATAACCCCAACCTTCTGCGTTCTTTCCTCCTTTTTTTTTTTTTTTTTGCGTCATTATAAAATATTTATAATAACAAACTTGTTGCTTCGGTTCTCACACGAGTTTCTCTATTTTGCCCTCAATTTGTCACCTTCCTATCATTAATAGCATTGACAAAAAATATAATAATAACGAGATAAATGAATTCTTGATAATCTCATAAATAAAAGAGTAGAGGTGGAGAAGCGGCCTGTCCTCCAGAGCTCTGCCTGATCAACATCATCCACCGGAGCTGCAGAGAAAGTAGGTTTCTTTTCTCCCCCTCCTTAATGCCCTCTTTGAACATATTCTGCTGCTCTTGTCAGGCAGCATGGCGTGTCAGATGTTTAATATGGACTTCTAGGAGTCTTGAAAGATAGATGGAGAGATTGGTAAGGAGAGGGAGGGAAGGGAAGGTAATGGAAGGGGGTCCTAAGCGCATGAAGTTAGTGAGAATAAATTATGTGAAGAGTCACAGAGAGAGAGAAGGAAGAAAGACTGGTCTTTCTTCCAACCCATCTTCATAAAGCTTTATTTCCATTTGCACTGATCCTGCGTGTTTGTGGTTTGAGTCGGATTAGCGGCTGTAAAACAAGGAAAGGGAACCCTTTTCACCGCGAGGAGAATAAAGAGGGAGAAGAAGGGAAAATTAATCCTAGAGGTAATTTCACGCGATTTGCCTCGACACCATGGACGGGTCAGAACGGCTTGGCTGAAAGGAGACCCGCATTGATTGCTGTAATGGCGGAGAGGGTTTCAGGGAGGGAACTAAATCCAGAGAAAAGACATTCTGATAAACCGGTTGTTACTTCATTAATAAGAAAAGAGTCGGGCGGATTTAGGAGGCATTACACTGAACGAGTTCAATTTGCGGCCTCTTAAACTTCTCCAAGCGTGTTTTGTTAACAGGTGGAATTGAAAAAGCTCCATGAATATAAGCACGACTTAATGGAGCGAATAATCATCTCTTATACATCCCCCCCCCCCCCCACACACACACACACACACACACACACACACCACCCATTCTTTTACACGTTAAAGCACTACCCACGAACAGCAATACTTTTAGAAATAATAGTAAAGCGCAAATATATATATTTTCTATCGTCCGTAAAATTGCCAACTTCGCGTTTCTCTGCATTAATAACTCGTTAATAATACAGGCACGACTTATTTATAAACTTGTCTCGTACAGAATGATCTTAAGAATAAAAATAGCGTGTATTCATCAAAAGAAATCTTAAATTATATTGCTTCTGTACTTTATTTTTGAATGCATGCTGTACATTGTGCAGGTTATTTTTTTTTTCTTTTTGTATAACTGAATTAAACAATAGAAATCAAAAATAATAATAACGGTCAAATAATAGTTAGAGTTTCCATCAGATTAATTCATCAGATTTATTTATACTTTTTATTATTATTATTATTATTATTATTATTATTCCACGTGGGTCGGTCACCACCCCC
>JAAIIK010000033.1:3689567-3701673 GCA_014706435.1 Silurus glanis | reverse complement strand
TGGATTGTGATTGGCTGGAAGGAGTTCAGGTGTGAATAGTGGATTGTAATTGGCTGGAAGTTCAGGTAGTTCGTGTTTGTCAGTTGAATCTAAACGAATGCGCTGCTTATAAACACCTGTCACCATAGTAACATACAGTTCCAGTTCCATCCAGAGTGAGAAGGTTTCCTAATGACCTCACTGAGCTCCATGGTGGAGTTTAGCATGTGGTGGAACTACTATGATGAATATGGTGATTTTCAAAAATGGCTCGAGGCACAAGATGAAATTTGAGAATAAAACATTTAAATGAGAAACAATGAAAAACAGCACTAGGATTTACTCCATATATATATATATATATATATAAAATAAAATAAAGAAAGTAAATTGAGTGTTATTTTGATTCATTCAGTCAAAACATCAATAAAGCTTGAAATCGTCAATATTGGGAAGTGACCATAGAAAAAAGTGATGATCCACAGCAAGATGTGAGACCTTACGCCATTATAGTACTTCATCTCAGGACCTTCTTCACCTCCACATCGTGCACCAACACCCATAACACCCATCCAGCCCAAAAACCACTGCCACACCAACCATTTGATCATTTTTCTTATCACTACTGTTATCACGCTGCCCCGAGCCGGGTTTTTATACTTGAACCAATCAGATTTGAGAACCGCGCTCCTCCATGCTACCCTTTTCTTTCATTTTGAGGTTTTATAAAAAGACAATAAAAATAATTCCCATGGCAACAAAACAACCACCGTGCTGTTTATTTTAAACACGACTCACGCGGTCAGCCTTCAGAACGTAGCACAGGATAATGAGTGGAGCGACGCCGATCAGACCGGTGATCAGGGAGGATTTCGGTGTTGGTCTGAAGTGATTATACATCTCAGTACGAGCGTAGGTCCATCTCGTGAGGGCCGGGTCCTCCTACAAAACAAAAACGAAACAAAAAAAAAACAACCATTATATGATCCCATTATTCAAACCATAGACTAATTATTACACACTCATTCTCCTGCATTCAGTTCGGCCGTCAGCTGAACTGATTTCTAAATATCGGCATCGGCCGGAGAAAAACCCATAACGGTCGACCTCTGGTGTTAAATCACTCGTCATCAACAACCAATCACTGACCACACACACGTTCTCAATGACCAATCGTTGAGAACGTTTTTCTCATCCGCCTGTAAATCACTCCTACAAATATTTAAAACGTTTGTATTCGGGCTGTAACAATTCCTCTAGTAATTCGATTACACACAATTCGAAGTCACTATTACTGACCCATGACACACTAAACTCTCATGTTTTGAACGAACCTGGCGATAAAAACAGGGAGACAAGAAAACCGCATCGCGATACTGTACAAGATTTAATACGTAAATACACGAGTGAGAAGAATAACGAGTTTCGATAAATAGTTTCCCATAACCTGCTCTTCACAGCCACTGCAGAGAAACACAATGTATTTGTATTATGATGTAATTATGGCTATTAAATGCACTAAATGGGTTTAGATTTTACTGATATTCTTTTATGCAATTTCAGTAAAAAAAACGTAGATTTTCTAAAAAGAAAAGCAAGCTACATGTTCATTTGAAGAGACCCTTCTTATTTTTTATTTTATAGTATTTCTCTTTAATAAAGGAAAAGTACTTCTTATCCGATTACTCGATTAATCGATGTAAATAATCGTTAGATTACCCGATTACTAAAAGTCTTGTAATTTGTACTGCTCAGAAAATACGCAAATTATGAAATAACGCCACCTGGTGACTTCCAGAGACGTGAACAGTAACTATTGTTTATATTTTCCACTTAAACACATCAGTGCATTTGCCTGCAACGCAAACTAGCATCAAGGTCACTCTCTGCTTACTGGCAAATTAGCTTGATTATTATACACATTATATCTATATTATAAATTATCCTTAAATCCACTCATTAATCATTAAAAAAAATACCCCGAAACCCCCAGTCGTGTTATTATTTTTCTTTATTTTCTTTACAGTGTTTATTTCCATAAGCTAGTCAGGACGCTAGCAAACCCCCTCAGTACTCACAATCAGCTCCTTCCGCAGAGGATTGTTCAGCTGGATCTGATACTGTCTCTTCAGCTGGGATCTGAGCGTCGCTCTCCCCTGCTCCGACCGCCGATACTCGGGCGAGACGTTAAAATACTCTGCCGGGTCCAGTGTTTTTGGACGCGTCGCTAAAGGTGCCTCCTTGTAGTCCGCCATGTTTGCGGGGCGGAACGCGGACGAAAACACAGACGGAAACACGGAGCGATTTGTTTGGTGCACGCAGACTCGCGCTCTCGCGAGACTTGCCTTGAATAGTGCACTCGTGTGCACGCGCAATACCGGATGATAATAATAATAATAATAAAAAATGTATAAATGAGCAAAATATTCCGTATTATTTTCATTTAACCAGGTATTATTTATTACAAATAAAATACAAATCAAGCATTTATAACGATCCATCATGGAATTAACACAACACACACCCACACATCTTTTTTTTTTTTTTATAAATCTTTAAAATAATTTTTCTTTTAAATATTACATGTTTTGTACTCGTCTCAATTATTAGACTAAACAATAATATAAAAATCATAAATGCACCTTGTATATATCTGTTCATTTATTAACGGCGGAAAAATACAGTGACGTCATTTCCTTTTCTCGACTCCAGGAGACGTCGTGTATAGTGTTGCTATAGAAACGAGACACGCTTCTATTAATATAAAAGCAGTCCACTGGATTTGTTTTTGCACCATAAAACATAGCGATCCGTTTTTTTTCCTGAACAAAATCTTTATTTTCTTGAAGTTTGGTGAGTTTTATTGAGATTTATTGAATTAGTTAGTTTGAAGGCAGCTGTTAGCTTAAAAGCTAGCTGTAGCTATGCTAATTGGATAATTATACGCAGCTGTTTTGGGGGAAAAAAGTTTGTCTGTTATTGACACCGATTCGTAGTTTACTGCTGAAAAGGTTTATTTAACCCTTTATATTTATTATCATTTTTAGGCATTTTTTCTGAATTAAAATGAATTTATTAGAGAGTTCTGAGTAACCAATCAGATCCAAGCTTTGCAGGTTATATTATATTTTTTTATTACAAGGAATAAAAATATAAAGAAAACAAAATCCCATCCCAAGAATAGTTTTATGTATTTGACATAATCTATGGTATAAATGAGCACATTCACAACGTTATTCAGTGTTTGCACTAATAAATAACATTGAAATATAATAATATTTATAAAATTACATACAATTTTTTGTCTTTTTTAATTAACGTGGTTTATTACTATTAACATTTGTGAACATCAACAGTTGACATTTTTAAAACTATTTTAAATAAAATGCTTGCTTGGTAAAATAATATATAAAATAATATTTTATAAAAATAAAATATATATCAATAAAACAGAATGAATAAAATGATGCAATAAACTTTTTATTATATTGATTGAATTTATCGATTAAATTGGCACAAATTAAATTGATTAAATAAAATTCAATAAATAGAAAATATTTATTAAATACAATTGTTAGACAACCAAATGTTGTTGTCAACATTTGTTTACATTTGTTAGACCCTATTTGTGTGTGTGTGTGTGTGTGTGTGTGTGTGTGTGTGTGTGTTTTACATATAATGTTTAAGTATTTGCGGTATGGAGCGAGCAGCCACAGTGACACTGCGCTAACTCTCGTTTCTTTTTTATACCCCGGGCATTGTTGTGTATGTTTTTAAGTATAATAAAAATAATAATAAAAAATACAGTGACTTTGTGCTAAAAGTGCGAGGTGGAGATTTAACAAACCTGTGGTCCGCCACTTAATACGTTCCTTAGAAAACTCAGATTTGAACTGTGTTCCATGCGTAAAAAGGATTGCATTCGGTACACGTGTGCACTTAAACCAAAAGCCCTGTAACTGAACCGGTTATACAGAATTCCTGTACCTTTACTCCCCTAATATTGAAGAATATGAACACAGGAGGTGATCTGAATTCATGATAGATATCTGAAAGTCAGTAATATCCTCTTACAGTCATGATTCTTTTCTCAGGACAGAAGTTATGCCTCTCCCGGAAAGGATGTACTGTGCTCAGCAGATCACCATCCCGCCTGCGCTGCCTGATATCCTCAAACAGTTCACTAAAGCTGCTATCAGGACACAGCCACCAGATGTGCTGCAGTGGGCTGCTGCGTGAGTCTGATAGTTTATTAAAAATTCCTCCAAAAATACAAACACTAACATCAATACATATTGATACAATACATGAAATTTTCCCTTCACTTGAACTACGAGACTTTGTAATGCATTCATATCCACATTTCACCTTTTTGGCTCCAATTCCTTCGTAACGTTACGTAAAAGAGCAAAGAATCATTAATAATGTCATCATTAATAAAACTCTCTACAGCTTTATATGATTTTTTGTTAACGTTTGACTGTTGGATGACGTTTTAATCACCGCCGCTGCTGTTTGTGTTTTCCAGCTATTTCTCAGCGCTCTCAGAAGGTGAACCTCTTCCAGTCACAGACAGGCTGGAAACCTCCGGAACAACTCAGAAGACGGGCTGCACGCTCACGCCAGGTCTCCTCAAAGTCCTGCACAAACAGGTTTGTCTCATACAGTACCATCCGTCCTGATGTTTAACTGCTGGTGAACCAGATGCTGATGCTGAGGATGATCTTCTACAAGAACATGAGATTACTGTGGATGGAAACCATAAAAGTGGCCTTGGAAACTCTATCCATCCATCCATCCATCCATCCATCCATCCATCATTAACTATAAATATCTAATTTACATTAATTACAGTCCAAATCCATCTTAATGGTCCTTGAGATAAACCCTTCACAGTAACCTCATGGATCTCCAGGCTGTTCATGTGGGGAACATCCTCAGCAGCAGTGAATTGTTTCCACTTGAAGGGGGCTCCATCCTGAGGCAGGGAATAAGGATAAATCAGGAAGGTCAAGAAAGAAGAAGAGGACAGGATCACTGGGCCTCTAGATGAGGATCCCTTTTGAGTCTGATTCCTCACAAGGTTTCTTCCTCATATCATCTCAGGGAGTTTTTCCCTCACCAGAGTCACCTCTGGCTCACTGATCAGGAACAAACTTATACATTAAACGTGATTACCCTGAATTTTCTGTATTTTTGCAAAGCCTCTTTGTGACATGGAAATGGCATGAAAATGCATTGACTCTGCTTTTCTTTGTAGCTTTCATCCAAGAAGAACATCTCTAGAGAAGAGCTGGAGAAGAAGTGGAAAGGTCTGGGTCTGCCAGTCGAACAGTTCGACACGCTGCTGACGCTCGGGAACTTCAGCAGCGAGGTGGAATGGATGAACTTCTTCGCTCTCGGGTGCAGCGCTTTGGGTGGGGTGAGTAGAACATATTTGTTTATTGGGGTCTGATGATTTAATCCTCCAGATTATTATCTGAACCTGTGCTTTCAATTTGGGTGTAATTCCTGGAGATACCACTCGGGGGCAGTTTTGTACTGTTAAATAGCACCATCTCCTAATTATAATCTATTTAATATAGATTATTTATTTAGCAAAAAAGTAGTGGTGTGAATATATATTTTTCTACATTTACAAAAATATGTAGATTCGCACGTGTGTGTGTGTGTGTGTGTGTGTGTGTGTGTGTGTGTGGAGGATCACATGTACAACAAGGAGAAGTGAATTGTGCATCTTAACACAGTTTCTATGGAAAAACGAGCTTCAGGCGTGTCTTTGCTTTCACAGACCATCATCAGCGCTCTGAAGTTTGCGTGCGAGATCCTCAGTGAGGACACGGTGAGCCAAGCAACTCAAATCCCCTTCGACACGTTCGCATCCCTGTACACGTACCTGGCCCAGCTGGACGGTGACATTCCTCAGGAAGAGATCGACAACTTCCTGTCCAGCCTGAAGGAGTCTGTGTGGGTATACACACACACACACACACACACACACACACACACACACAGTTTATGCTTTTAAAAATCTCATACACTAAATTTAACTCTATTACAGTCAAATATTTGATCAATATCACACTGAGTTCATGGTAATAATCCATTCAATTAATTAATTAAAATCAAATCAATTAATGTTAACTAGATTTATAATTATAACTCGTTTTGTCTCACCACCTCGTCTTTCATTACTGGAATCTTAACTGAGTTTGATCTCTCACCCCTTTTATTTTTGCTTTAAGCTCTGAAAAGGAAAATTAGAGAAGAGTAAACACACTGAGCGTTTTTACTGTCGTTTACCAGCCACTTGTCGGGTCCCGTAATCTACAGTATACAGCTAAGAGTACCTGGAAAGCCACGAGGTTCTTTCCCAAAACTGTACAGAACGTCTTTGTGTGCATGAAATTTCCCCTTCACTCCACTACGGAGACTCAAAGCTTACAATGACAATTCAAGATCTTATGGATCTTCTCACCAGTGTGACACGATTTCGTTGCAATATTTTATTATTGTTTATATCATTAGATTATGGATTGTTACACATTTCACTTCTAAATGCTGACTGTGTGACAGTAAAACCACAAAACATGAGCTCCGGGAAAGTTTACAATTTATCCTGAGGATTGCATCATGATACCTACTGGAAATTGTTGTTGTTGCTCGTAAGCCACGTTTGTGAGTTTATTACGAGTCATTTAAAGGCAGTTTGTTCTCACACACACACACACACGAAGGAAGTATGTAGAAGTAATTACTCTGCTGTGTTTGTATTTCTTCTCTCCCCTGTTTTTAGGACACGGCGAGGTGGGATGGTCCAGCCGGCTGATTTCACTGACCTCGATGTGTAGAGGTGCGAGTGAAAAACAGAGGACAGATGGCTTTTAGATTCACGCTTTACAATGGGCTTTAAACGGCTTATATAACAATGTACTAATGATGAAGCAGGATTCGAGCATTAACCCTATAAAGCCTGGCCACTGTTAAGATTTTATTGGGTGTTTTTTATTCTAGAAAATGAAAATAGACGTCCAGACATTTTCTTTGTGAATGAAAAAAGCGGAAGGAATAACAGGAGCAGATAATTGGCTACAGGATGAAGTGTTGTATAACTACATGACCCTGTTATTCTACAGCAATTTGCCCATAATCAAGATTTAATTGTTTAACGAACATGAAACGAGCTACTTTCTCTGACGTTATAGCAGCTATAAACACACATCCCCTTCCCAGCTTTTTCCTTTCTAACATTCTTTCTCTTTTATAAAGCTAATAAGACACAAACGCAGCTTGTCACGTTAACACGAAGAAGTGTAAAATCCCCCCGTCCTACGTTTATACGGACAAAATATTTGGTACACCTGATCTTTCCTGCCATATGTGTTTCTTTTCCGTACGGTTACCACAAAGCTGGAGGCACACATCTTCACATCTCACGTCTTTGGATGCGGTATAATAAAAATTTGCGCTCACTTGAACTTGGAAACCCAAACCCTGTTCCAGCATTGCAAGATATGCTTTAGATGGTTTGGAGAGAAAGATCTCCTGCTATAGAACTCTGACCTCAACCCCAGACCTCCTCACCTCACCCACATCAGAACCTGACTTTACTAACACCCTTGTGGCTGAATGAACACAAATGTTCACAAACACACTCCAGAATCTAGAGGAACATCTCAGAAGATTGCATGGAAATTATAAGAGCAATTTGGGACTAAATTTGGAACCCGATGCTCAAAAAGCACATACCAGATTTATGACAGTGTCCACAAACTTTTGGCAATAAACTGAAAGCGTGAGCTGATTGTTACAAAGCACCGACACTGGAGACTCCATCCATTCCTGTTAATATACATCTGTTCATATGCCCATAAACACCTCCTTACTTCAACATATCAACGTTGAAATGTGGAGCTTCGTATTTTATTTTATTTTCAAGTTTTGTTGCTGTCAAAAAAAAATGTATCAACACCTTGTGACCAATCAGAATCCAGAATGATCAGTGTTATGGCGTAATCATCTAAGCCAGTAAAACAGTGTGTGTGTGTGTGTGTGTGTGTGTGTGTGTGTGTGTGTGGTGAGTGCATTTATGATGTGTTTGGTGTAAATGAGAAGAACGTTTAGGCCAAATGTATTCATTAAAATAAAGCTGATTACTGTTGAAGCAGACGCATCAAATCGTTCTTTTGAAATCTGATTCCGATCCTGTTTTCATTTTCCCAGCTCACAAATTCTCTCACTTTCAATAAACGACATGTCCAAAAAACAGAAACCTTCATCTTCGTCCGTCTCGGAGGAGTGTTTGCTTTGTGTTATACAGTCAGAGGAAACCCAAGGATGCTGCACGGAATCCATTCATTTGCTCATTCATTAAGTGCTAATTGCGATGCAGAAGGAGGAAACGCAGACAGACTAATTGTAATCAAATAAAGAGGTGCTCTAAGAGTCGCGCTCGTGATAGGAAGGTCGTTCCGAGCGCCGCCAATAACTACTCCTCGTTTGATTGACCCTCAGACTTCATTAATCTATTATTTATATGATCGAAAACAGGCTAATTTTAAAATAAAAGAGAGAAAAAGCAGTCATTTTCTCATTCAGGTTTAATTCTGGGCCAAAGTGTGCTTGTGTGGCCTTCTCAAGGGTTCTTCGGATAATTCAGGGTTATTAGACTTTTTTTTTCTGATGGGAAAACACCAGAAAGATGGGTTTCCCCAAATAAACGACAACTTTGAAACACTTCATAGTGAAAAATTTGGAAGCAGAATCAAATAAACACATTCCTGATTTGTGTAAAAACATATTAATTAATTAATTATTAGTTATTATTAATGATTAATTATTAGCGCATTGCATATGTATTAATCCCCTTGAACTTTTCCACATTTTGTAACCTGAACTGGGGGTGGGGGGGTGAAATCCTGCTGCTGTGTTGTGATTGGTCTCATAATTAGGTTTAGAATTAACCTGCGCACAATTAAACGATCACGTTCCCTCAGTATAAAAACATCTGGAAGAACCAGGAGATTTCTTCGTCATGAAGACCAAGCCAAGTCTAGGAGAAAGTTCTTGAAAAAATATCAATCAGGGTTTGGATAGAAACATGTGTGGGATCATTCCACAGGACTATATTATACAAAATGGTGCTACCACCACCATGTTTTACAGTGAGGATGATGTTATCAGGAGGTGGGAGGGATAAACAGTTCCTTTTTTTTTTTTGACATCACAATGATAAACACATAGCTCTGCCCTCTAAATCAGCATCCTGGAGTGAAGCCTCTTTCTGGGCAGTTTCTGCATGTCAAAGCTGCTCAGACACAGTGTGTATAAGTGTCACACTTCATTGCGATGCCATGATGATTACATACCACAGCGTGGTTGAATTCTGGATTCTGATTGGTCAAAAGGTGTTTCTATAGTAACAGCTCATTCGCAAAGTCCAGTACAGCAGATTCTCCACGTATAATATGGTGGCTGTCTGTGAGGTGATGTTTACTTAACATTAATGGAAGGAGTCTCCAGTGTTAGTTCTGCTGTGCCTGGTGAAGAACAACAGTAAGAACATGAACTTTCCACATCCTTAAATGTAACCATAAATGGATAAAAAGAATGATTTGAGTTTTTTACAACTAAATATGATTATGTTTGGCACATCGCTGCACGATAAAAGGAATAAAACACACCAGGTGACGCTTTTATAGGAAAAAAAACACTAGACTCTTCTCCATCTCACGACACTGTCGTTGATTATCTGTCCACATCAGCCTGCCATGCTATGCTTTTATTCTTCACACCAGAGTATGGTGGTACCTCATGGAGTGTCTTGAGCTAGGATTTCTCCTAGCAGTCCAGCAGGCTGAATCGATAAAACTCCAGCTGGAGATGGAGACGAGTTTGTATGAGCTCCAAGTGTTTCAGGGCGAAATGCTTCAGTAATTATGGCACTTAACAAAACAATAGAGTTAATATGAGGAGAATACACACGTGCAAATTCTACATGAACGTGAAAACATAAACGCACTAGGGCTTCCTGCAAAATAGCAAAAGGACATGTTATCTAATTCTTGTAATGCATGTTGAAGGAATCGAATTTCAAATAATATTCATTAAACAGATGTATAATGATTATAGAAATAATGTGGGCGGTTCCTTTTGAACAACTTAAACCTGAGTACAACTGATTCATAGCTTAATTATAGTAAAGGTCCAAATTCTTACCACTGCTGGGTTCTTTAGTGGTTCCTAAAATGTATTTTTCTTGAAACAATGCTTTATTAAATAGACTGGAGATTTTTTCCCCCATAAAAACTAAATGCTGTGAACATTGTGCTTATAGCTTAAAAATGAAGACTATAGATGAAAAAAAAAAAAACTAATAAAAAAATGTAAAAAGTACCAGTCTGATCATTTTAGAACCTTTCTTTTAGCGTTTAAAGCTTAAAATGATGCTTAAATTTAGGACTAAAATTAATTTTTTGATTTAATTTGAGTTAAAATGTAAATAATAATAATGCTGTCATAATAATGCAGATTAAAATGAATTGTTTCTCTCTATCTTTGGCTTGTAGGGTGGGCTTAGACAGGGGTCTGGGGTGTTTAGGGATGGTGATGGTGGGCAACTTATTTCTTTGACATCACAATGACGTATGAACACGTCGCCCAGGTCTCTAAATCAGCATCCAGATGTTTGTTTCTGGATGATATTTCATACAATTATTCTGTATTTCAATAATTTTACTGGACAATTGGAATGAAGATGGAGATTATTCATGATTTAGAGCGAAATTAGTGATTACAATCATTGAAAGTAGTAATGTAATGTAAAATTAGACTCGAATCCCATTATAAAACCAGAGAATTTGTGTTCAATTGTATGGGATGGTTTCAGTTTTTTTTTTTGGATGGGAAGGATTTCGAGTTTTCTCCAGTGGATTAGGGGTATTTCCAGCCAGGTGGGGCAACTTTATTACTCACAAAACTCAAGAAGAAAAAGAAAGAAAACCCCGCTGACACTAAAACGAAAGCAAAATTTCCCCGCGTGTGTTTGACGCGGAGCTGCAGAAGAACACGTGTTAGAAAACATCTCGAATGTAAACCCTGGATGATCTCATCGCTTACAGATAGGAGGAGGAGGAGGTGGAGGAGGATGAGGAGGATGGAGAGCTAATCTAATCGGATTACGGCGAGCACATGCGCGTGAGAGCTACAGGCGGACGCGCAAACGGAACATTGCGGATTTTAATGACTTTCAGCGGCTTGCAGTTGCAGTAATTCGGGTTCAGGAACTGTTTTATGTAGATAGATCAATGTTTGTTGTTGTTTTACCTGGACGGAAAAAACATCATGTGACAATTTAGAACACAATCAAGTTTTGGAGGACGGCCCATGAGGACAGGATGAACACAGAGACAAGACCGAATTTATTAGATTTGATTTTAATTCTAACTCTAATGATGTTTATCAGGACTTGGCGAACACGTCGGAGCCAAATGAATTGTTCATATTGTAAATTGACGGGTTAAAATAAAAAAAGGTTAGGATTGAACGGTGATGAAGGACCAGGAGGATGGTGGATGCTCCTCTCCGGGCAAACTCAAACCCAAACTCCTCCTCACCACGCAGGTCCACCCCGCGGTTCCGCACGAGTCGCAGGACATCCGGAACGGCGACTACGACGAGGATCTGGACTCGTGTGATTATTGTGATGATGATTGCGAGGAATACGACGAGCTCTCGGACTCTTTCGACACGCGGAGCATCGCCTCGGATGACTCGTTTTACCCGCCGGATGAGGAGCTGACGGAGTCGCAGTGCGCACCGTCACCCGGGACGCTGTCGCTTTTCCGAGCCTGCTGCACCAACAGCGTGGTCACGGTCAAGGCTCTGATCCGGCAGGGGGTCACGGAGGAAGAAGTGCGAGAAACCGACAAGAACAACCGGGTAAGCGGACAGGGCATTTTTATATAGTAAAACACTAATCTATACCGGTCAAGGGGTTTCCCCTGAAGCTACACTGAAAAACTTTTCAAAAGTTTCATCAGGGGTTTCATCTTTAGCTTCCTTCTTGGAACCGTGATGCACATAATGTTTCACTCAGCAAAGATCCCTGAAACACCCCCCCCCCCCC
>JAAIIK010000033.1:3670068-3684567 GCA_014706435.1 Silurus glanis | reverse complement strand
CACACACTCACTCACTCACACACTCACTCACTCACACACACACACACACACACACTCACTCACTCACACACTCACTCACTCACTCACACACACACACACACACACTCACTCACTCACACACTCACTCACTCATTCACTTATTTACACACTCACTCACTCACTCACACACTCACTCATTTACACACTCACTCACTCACTCACACACTCACTCACTCATTCATACACACTCATTCTCTCAGTAAACACTTTATCTGTGTCGGGGTAAAAAGCCTGAATCGTGTGTATTTGGTGTTGACGGTTCAGTGATTTAGCGTTTGGGTTATAATCTAGTTCACCTGCTGTTTTTCACTTCAAGTGGCTCGACTGTGATTTCTGCTCTGTCTCATTCCTGAGATGCGTCTCCTAAAAGTTGAGTTGTGGCTGAGGTCTGGCTCTCCGACTCGGAGGAATTCATTACCTTTCTTTCACAGCGCAATGTGGGCCAAAGGAAAGTGTCAGGTGAGGGCCAGAACTCATTCTCTGTCAGGACAAAGCGAAGTACGCTGAGGACGAGAAGAATATTGTGTTTGTGCTTCGTGGCTGCAAAATTGATGTGAAGCCTGATAACTGACGAACACTGTTCAGATTCTGCTTACAGAATTAAAACCAGAGCGATGTCATTTGGCGTTGTAGCATTTTATACACAATGTGCTGCCATCCTGAAATGGGTCGTGGATTTATGTTGGGAATTAATGAAGCCAAATGTATCAGTCATTCATTGTTTAAACTGTCTGAACATCTGACCCAAGACAGAACGTTATTTTGACCTAAACTTACACACAGATGATTTATACTGCATCGCTCCTGGTCAATATTAATGCTGGATCGTGATTAAATGGAAGTTCAGGTGTGAGTAGTGGATTGTGATTGGCTGGAAGTTCAGGTAGTTTGCATCTACATAGTTTAGTTGCATCGAAATTAATGTGCTGCTTATAAAGCACCTGTAACCATAGTAACCTCCAGTTCCAGTTCCATTCAGAGTAAACCAGCGATTGTACACATTTCATAATGACCTCACTGAGCTCCATGGTGGAGTTTTGCATGTGGTGGAACTTCTATGGTGAACACAGCGATTTTCATAAACGGCTGAAGACACGTTAAAATGAGAAATAAAACAAACAGACAGTTTTGCTCTTCAAACATCAATAACAGCTTGAACTCCTCAATGCTGAGAAGCGACAATGGTATCAGGTGAGAATCCACCGCTAGCTATGAGGACCTACACAATTTTAATGCTTTCTGCTTCACCTCGGAACGTTCTTCACCTCTACATCGTGCACTAACATCCTGGAACACTTCACACCTTCACCTGGATCATCACTTATTTCATACATCACACATCTGTATACAAACCAGGTGTATTTACTTTTTGTAATAAAGCGTGTTTCCAATTATATATCGCTTTATGAATATAAAGTCTTACTTAAAAATAACAATTTAGGTGTAAATTGTAATCTTCTAACACACACACACACACACACACACACACACACACACACACACCTCATCCTTGCTTCCTGTGAAGTCTGAAGAGCAGGATTTTTTCTGGACTTTTTCTCTCAGGAGTACAATCATGAACCCCAGAGCTGAGCTTCGTATCTGAAAAAATGGGACAAGAAAAAATGCTTTTAGAATTTGGTTTGCTAATTAATTTCTTTTACATTTCAGAGATATTAAAAATACACAGTGTTTACAAGCTATCGCACGTCAAAGCATTAGCTTTAGCATAGCGGACATGCTGCTGTGTGAGAAGGGATTTTAGCATAAAGTGTGTGTGTGTGTGTGTGTGTGTGTGTGTGGATCATGTTGTGTAAATCCGACTTTTCTCGAATATGGCTGCTTTAATCTCTGACCCGCTTTTACTGTCCTCGATCAAATAAGCTCATTTCGCCAGCAATTTATTTCGATTTAGATTCATTTCCTGTATGACATAATAATAAAAATCCTATTACTAATAATAACAACGACCCCCTGGTTATCCTGCATAGAAGCTGCCTTGAGAATATTGTGGGTTTTGCAAAATATAGAGAGTCCTATAAATCCCAGAGAGCTTAAACACACTCGTCCATATCTGGGTGGGCGGGGCTTACTCTCTTTCCCCTGTCAATCACTGAGCGATCATGGGCGTGTGTCAGAGCTTTGTTTCGAGCGTGTGATGCCTCTTTATGATTAAAGGCTTCGTGAGCAGGAACATAACACAGAGATCCATGTGACCATGTTATGGGTCTGAAATTGAACTACAGTAAACCTGTATGTCCACCTGGAAATCCACAGCTAAGACAGATAGATGGATGGATGGATGGATGGATGGATAGATAGCAAACTGACAAGTGCAGATAAATAAGCAAATATATGTACAGCATGTAATATATAAGTGTATATATGTAGAGCAAATAAATATAATGACTCTTGGCAGCATAAAAATGTGCGGAAGCTGGTGAACACGTCGCTCGGATGAGTAGTGAAATGTTTTACAAGTTCAGTTGACGTGACTCAACTTCCAGATAACCGCATGTGGATGACTGAGAATCTTCACAGAAACACTGCGTGACAAATGAGCGATTGTTCTATTAAAACAGAGGACAAATGAATGAGTGCTGAAAACACGGCACACAGCCAGAGAGAAATCTGCCGTTTTCAAATGACAAGTTCAGAAAACGTGACCTTTTGGTCCTGCTTTTACACACGCTAAAATAAAAACGTGAGTGTGTTTTCGTTGGGTCTCGTGGCATTGCAGATCTGATACACCTTTAATACAAAGTGCTGTACAAGTAAGGCTGTTTTACTTCATCATCATCTCTCTCTCTCTCTCTCTCTCTCTCTCTCTCTCACACACACACACACACACACACACACACACACACACACACACACACACACACACACACACACACATTTTAATACATCACTCACTCTCTCATTTAATAAGGAGGCAACAAGACGCCATGACTCATTAAACACATTCCATCACTCTCACACACACACACACACACACACACACACACACACACACACGCACACACTCACACACACGCACACATACACACACGCACGCACACACTTCTCCAAAATGTGATTAGCGCTGAGTGCATGACACTACACCAATAATGAAGTGTTCACGATTCAGGATAACAACTAATCAAAACGTGTGTATCAGATCCTTGCTCGCTCCGTGACGTCTCCGACCCTCTCTTACAGCCACATCAACGCAAAAAAACCTTGCGGTAAATCAATATTAAAACAAAAGCGTGAGGCTCAGCCCCTCGACCCCGAGGCTAATCCGTCCTATTTTAGGATCTGACTCGCCCGCAGATTACGCCAGACAGATATCTGAGTAGAGCTGAGAGGGAAAATAAAACACAGCATTGACCTGAATGCAACATGCATACATTTGCATTACATTTACATTATTTCTGTTCACACCAATAGTTTATTTTTTATCTGAAAGAAATGTAATGCAAATCCGATCCAGACTTTGGCTGAGGTCTGATATTGCAGGAATCCTGTACACCAAACCACAAGTGTGAGCAGTTTCTTATATCAGATCTAGAGTCTTACAGATACACACTTTTCCACACTTCTCCTTTCCCTGCTGTCTCTGTAGACATCTTCCTCCTCTCCTTCTCCTCCTTCAGCCAACAGGAGCCCAATTTCCGTTTATGCTTCTGTAACAAGACAAAAGAGAGAAAAAAGGAAGCTGGTTATGGAATGAGTGTTTATAGCTGCTACAACAACAAAGAAGTGAAACTGCACGATTCAACATTTAATGTAACTATAAATGGAAAAAATACCACATATTTAAAAAAAAAGAGAAGATGCCTTGGGGATGTGGTTTATATGGGAAATATTAATTTATAATTATTATTACTATTACGCAATTCTATTAGTGCGATTGGTTTATTGGTCAAACATAAATATAATTAAACACGTTTTTTTTTTAGAGGTCATTGAGGTCACAACTTAGAGAATAACACGTCTGAAAATCGGACTGAAAATCATTAAACAAGAATAAAACAAAATTTGACTTGGCTAAGTAAGAAAGCTCCGCCTCTTCTAGCCTGTGTGGTTCCTGGGGGTGTGGCTTTAGAGATTTTTTTTTTCTGCTAAATTAGTACCAACTCCAAATGCTATTGTGGAGAATTATTCTATACAGTGGAACCTTGATACTCGTGACCTCGATAGTTTGTGCCTTTTCATTTGGAACCGAACTAAAAGTAACTCGGGAAAATGTTACAGTTTTATAGTTATATTTTATTATTGTATTATTTATTTAAAGTAGTAAATAAAACATTTAAGACAATTAATTTACTATTTTTGTTGAGTTTACACTACAGTACAGCACAATTCCCCTTGAAAAAGGAAAGGAGTCAAAACCTCGGGATTTTTTTGTTACTATATTTCATCAATTACGAGAAACGAATAGAATATATTCTGTCCGGATGTCTGCGTAACGATCTTCTCGTCTTATTGAGGATGTTCAAATGTTAAGTCTCTGGGTTTAGTAATTGTGCTGCTGTTATCGTTGACATTGATGTTTTTTTTTCAGCGTTAATGCATCCTCATTTCAACACATGATACATATCTTGAGATCACTAAAACGGATTTACCGAAAAAAAGTGTCATTCTGAAACAAAAACCAGAGCACTGAGAAAACAGCGAGAGCAAAACGATCTGATAAAAAACACATCTAATATTAGAACGATCAAAATAGAGCTTTACTTATTGAAAAAAAAACATGATGATGGAGATTATTATAATGTGTTCTAACATCCAGGAAATGTGTTGAGCTATTTTCCAGCAGTCAGGTCATGTATGTTTTCAGAACTGTTCATTTGTAATGATGTCTTTCTGCAGACGGGGCTAATGGTGGCGTGTTACCATGGCTATGTGGACGTGGTCATCGCACTTTCTCTGTGTCCTCACCTGGACGTGAACTCGCAGGATAAAGAGGGCAACACGGCCCTGATTACTGCCTCACAGGCCGGTGGGTTTCACGCCGTTTTCCGTTCTTACACTCGCTCACACTCCTGTGGAGAATAGTGATGGGAATGCTGGGAATTTAGTGATTCAGATCATTCGATTCCATGATTTCAGACAACAACAAACACAAAGAGTGAAGGGCCGTACTCTAGGGCCCAAGATTGGCAGCTTGGTGATTCTGGGGCGTAAAACCCCTGACCAGTAATCTCAAGCCTTAACCAATGAGCTACAACTTCCTGTATTTACTCCCATTCCAACTTAAAAAAATAAAAAATAATAATTATAAATTTTTAATACGGCTGTAATGGGTGTAAATTGTATTCAGTAAGTCTTTTAAAAGTGCATTCGATTTTATAACCAGGTAATCAAAATAATATAAAAAACACAGACAGACACAAAAGGGTTCAGTTCAGTCCATTAGATGGATTTGGATGATAAATTCTGTGTTTAATTTTAACTGCATTTTGGAAAAGCAAAGAAGCCACATGATCTGTGTGAAGCTGCTTTGAGACAATGTCCGCTGTTAAGAGCGCTTTGCAAATAAAAACAATTGAATAGAAGCAGATTTTTATTTACAGATTATTATTGTGGTACAGTCATCATTTCAGCCAATCAGCAATCAAGAAACTGTTCATTTCATTATATTATTCATTACAAAATCCAAATCCCAACAATAATATGAAGAAGAATGAAAGAGTATGTCCCGCACGTGTGACTTTTCCCTGCACTACTCCATGGGAACCAACTGTGACCTACATTCCGAAAGGTTGTGTATTGAATCTGGTTTTTATCTCCTAATTTCAGGTCACATCACGACCACAAACTACCTGCTCAACTACTTCCCAGGCCTCGACCTCGAGAAGAGGAACTGTCACGGCTTCACTGCGCTGATGAAAGCTGCCATCCAGGGCAGAGTGGACTGCGTCCGAGCGCTCATCATGGCAGGTACCTGATCTCTGGGTTTTTTTTGCAGAATACTAACGTGAAAGCTTACGGGCTTCAGGATTCTTGTCAACACGATTTTATACACTATATGGCCAGATGTTTGTGGACACAATTGTTTCTGAACATCCCATTCCAAATGTAGTCGTCTTATTTTGCTGTTATAATAAGCTCCGTTCTTTTGGGAAGATGATCCACTAGATTTTGTGGAGATTCATTACACAAGGGTGTTAGTAAAGTCAGGTTCTGATGTAGGTGAGGTGAGGAGGCCTGGGGTGCAGCACTCTTCAATAGGGTTTATAGATCTATAGCAGGAGAAAGTCTACTGCAACTCATTTAAAGAAGATCTTCATAGAGTTGGCTTTGTGCACAGGGGCATTGCTCTACTGGCACAGGTTTGGATCTCCTAGTTCGAAACATTTCGTGCTACAGCATCCAAAGACATGGTCTTGTGTTCAACAGGGAAGAACCACATGAGGGTGGAGGAGTGTCAGGTGTCCCAATACTACTGTCCATATAGTGTATTACACTAACGTGTTCACATTAGTATAATTAATTGGTCATTTATAATTAGCTAATAATAACTTTAATAAATAAATGTGGATGAATAAATCTAGATCCTAGATTTGTGGAAATTATTCTGGATCCTGAAGATTGTGGGCTTCTGGTCCGTTTGCTAGGAGCCGATCTGGAAGCCAGAGATAATGGGCGTAAGCTGAGTCCTCGTGAATGGGCTCTGTTTACCGGACGACGCGAGACGGCCTTCATCATCCAGCGGCTCGTCCATCGGCCGTGTCCGGAACAGTGCGCAGACTCGTACAGGCCCGAGTGGCCCTTACTGCCGGCCCTGGTGGCCAAATCGCAACAGCACAAAAACTGCCTCCAGAAGATGGTGGAGTCTCTGCGCAACTTTTTTGACATAAGCAATGTCACAGATGCTTCAGAAGATGGCGTCTTCGACCACATGGTTCAAATGACGACGGCGTTGAGCAGCCCGTTTATCGCCATGTCTTGTCGGACGGTGTGTCCCGGGAGTCCGCCGCGCGTCGGAAAACGCCGCTATTCGGTCCAGGAGATCCTGAAAAAGCAGCGCATGCAGCAGCTCAAAGGACTCGGACCTGAACGCCTGGAGAACTACAAACGCCTCTTCCAGAACTCTCGCATCACTCTGTTGTCTAAACCCAAAGACAGGCGTGCTAGCCTTCAGCCGGAGACTCCCAGGGACTCTTTAGCGCTCCGGAGAGGAAGTCTCCTCCCACTTCATTTGGTGAGACGGAGCAGCGTGAGACCGGGCTTGGTGGTGCCCAAGCTGAGGATCATCAAAGCTCCGACAGCAGACCACGAGCCTAAGAAAGAGCGACGAAAAAGCAGCTGCAACAACGACCAGTTCCTTCAGGTGCCCAAGTGGCGGTACAAAGAACTTAAAGAAGAACGTAAGAAGGCAGAAGAAGCTGAGAGGATGCGTCAGGAGGCCCTCAATAGGCGACACCTCACCGGTGGTAAACAGAAATAACTCCATCACCACATCCGAGAGCTGGCATGGCGATTTTAATACTTGAAACTCTTCACGATAATTTATTTTCATATTTATTCTTAAAAAAAAAGCTTTTTTGTGATACTACAAGCGTTTATCCAGAGGGACAAATATTTATATAACACAAAAAATCATTTTAGAGTACGTCCAACATGCTAGCTGTTCTACACTACCAGCAGAAACATTTGTACATCAAAAAATCCACATCTCAGAAACTTTTCCTTTATATAAACACACCGCTAGAAATCCACAGAGCTCTACAAATCTGAGGAACGAAACTTGTGAAACTAAACACCAGTCAAGTCTAGGAAAAAAACCCAGAATTATAGGTGAACTATTTGATCAGTGGGTGTGGCCTAATACTCTAATGAGCACATTCAATACATAGGTGTCAGTCTGAGACTCCAGGGCAGCTGCGTTGCTCGAGTTAAACACCAGGAGCTTTATAACGCACCCGCTGCCAGTTTATAAGGAACACCAACCTTCATAAGCCTCCAAGCTTCATGGAGCAGTTTTTCCACCTCAATAGATCGGATACAAAAGGTGCCAATACTTTAGAATCTGGAGCATGGAGAGAAAAAAAAAAACATACAATATGGTCCAGGTCAAGCATAAGAATTTAAACACTACCCGAATTTAACATGAAAACAATCGTTTGAGTCGATACTTAGAGAAACGTTGAATACGCCACAAATCAACTTCACTGCGTTATTGCACTGACGAGTGCTGGATTCTGATTGGACTGAAATTCTGGAGTCATTTCCAATAACAGCAGCTCTGACAGGTTTATATTAATGCACCTGGTTACAGTTTCCATAGCAACGGCTTGTTCACAAGGTTACACATCGATGCGGTGTTGTTTTCTACATGATGAGTATTTAACTCCTCGTTTATGGAAGGAGTCTCCAGTATCAGCAATTTGCATCCATTTCTGACACGACGAGACGCGTTTTTCTTTTCCTTTGAGGGAGAGAACGAGTGTTTACAGCTGCTAGAACACCTGAGACGTCGATTCATCGACATTAAAAACTACAAACGAATAAAAAGCATGACACGTTGTTTGATTTCCAGTCGTTTTTTTGGTGGTAAAAAAGGAATAAAGCACTTGATGGTAACGTGAACTCTGAACTCTGAAACCATGTCTTCTGTACGCTGCACCTCTTAAAATAGAAGATTGAAATAAAACTGTGGCAAGAAAAGCTCTGTAAAATCCAATCCGAGTGTTTCATCATCTTCATCCTCTCCTCATCTTCTCTACACATCAAACAAAACCTGTTATTTCTCCTCCTTTATTCCAGACCACTGTGAAAACCGTGCCTCTGTTCCTGCACTGTATTGCCAAAAGTTTGTGGACACCTGACCATAAGATTGCTAAGTGCTTCTTTTTGAATGTCCCATTCCACATTTAATCTCCATTTACCCTTATAATGAGCTCCACTCTTCTGAGATGATGATCCACTAGATTTTGTGGAATTTTGTGGAGATTCATTCAGCCACAAGAGTGTTTGTAAAGTCAGGTATTGATGTAGGTGAGATGAGGAGGTGTTCAATAGTGTTCATTAGAGCTTTACCTCTATAGCAGGAGATCTTTAACTCCAACCCATGGAAAGCAGATCTTCATGGAGTTGGTTTTGGGTCTCCTAGTTTAAGTACAGGGGAAATTTCATGCTCCTGCATTCAAAAACATCTGATACAGTTGTGTTTCTCCGACATTGTGGTAACGGATTGGAGAAGAACCTCATATAACTGGAGAAGCCAGATGTCCTAATACTTTTAGCTATAGTGTATTTCTACTCGCCAAAATTATTGGCACCCCCTTATGAATATATTAAGAGTAACACAAACAATAGGTGAAATAAAGCAAAAATATCAATACAGAGATGTTGTATATTTATATTTAAATTTATATATATATATATAAAACAAAAAAAACACCTGTTTAAGACATTTTCATGAAAATGAAAAAACTTTTCTGTTTCCAAATAAATGGACGAATTATAAAGAAATTCAAAATGATGTGGTTTAATTCATTCCTATTTATTTTTTAGAAAAACTTAAAATGTGAATTTTAATTGTATGAAAATTAGGGGGCTGTCAAAAGTAGTGTTAAAAACGCGTCAACAAAATAAATTCATTTTCACGGCACTCTTAACGTGCAGAACGCAGCGTGCATTTCTGTTCGGCCATTTTTATTTCAAATATGAAAAAACAATCAATAAATTATATAAAAGAGGTGAAAATAAAACCTTCAACGCAACACACATTTATTCACGACGTCTTTACTCAGATATAAAAAAAATAAACTTCACAGAAAAATTCTCAAATCAAACAACAAAATCCGCCATGACGCACACATCCGGCAATTAAAACCGTCCGTGTGGAAACATAGCAAAAGTTCTCTTTGGTGTCGTGATGATTTGCGTCATTTAAAACACCATCATTACTTTAAAACATTTACAGGAATATTTTATTTCATGCTCTATGTTGAGTTCGGTTTCACTAATAATAAACATACATTTGCGTGAAGCTCCATGTCCATGTGCGTGTTGATTAAAGTATTAAAAAGTATTCATTTAAAGTAGATTTTGAACAGATACAAATGTGCGATTAATCAGGAATTAACTCGGGACAATCGTGTGATTAATTGCGACTAAATATTTTAATTGATTGACAGCCCTAATAAAAGTTTAGAAAGACAACAGCTTCACTCCGTATTGTAATTTGGCTGAAATCTGCGTGAATTTATTTTACTACTTGAGTTTCTACAGATTTGTGTATTTTTATGACCAGAAATTGTGAAGAGCAAAATATACAATCCCACTTCAGCTGAAGGTCAGGAGGTCACGTGAAAGTCAAATGATCTGTGAAACGTCAGGACGGCGTGGAACCGGAGAAGCGCCGGTGTTTGAGGGACATGTATCTGTTGAGATGTTAAGAAAGTCCTGCTTTCGCTTCTTCTTCTGGAGCTGTGTGATGAGAGCCGGTGGCTTTCCTAAAGCCCTCGGGTCACTGGAGCGGAACGCATGAAGCTTAACTCTGATGCCGGAGTCAGCAGGTTTTATTTCCGAACCCCAGAGATGATTTACGGAGCGGAGGAAACGAGCCGAGACAGCGCCATCTAGTGGACGATGCATAGGAAAACATACAAATACATCTAGATGAATTAATGATGCAGGTGAGAGATAGAGATAGATAGAGATAGAGATAGAGGGAGAGAGAGAGAGAGGGGGGGAAGGAGGGAGAAAAATGTATAGAGACTGGGGAAGGAAGGAAATGAAGAGAAAGAATAATAAATCATTTTTATAAAATCATGGCAATTCAAAAAGGGAGAGAAGGGGGGGGGGGAGAGGTGGAGAGCGAGAGAAGGAAAGAAAAAGAGAGAGGAGGAATAAAGGAGAAAAATGGCAGGAAGGATATAAAGAGAAAAATATTTAACTTTTTTTTTTTTTTTTACAAAATTATGGCAGATAAAATGAGAGAGGGAGAAAGATATCAGGAGAGAGAGACTGGAACAAGAAGGAAATGAAGAGAAAGGATAATAAGAACAACATTCTAAGATTTTTTTTTTTTACAAAATTGTGGCAAATTAAAAGTGAGAGAGAGAGAGAGAGCGCAGGAGAAAAGAGAAAGATGGAACGAGAGACTGGGACAGGAGGGAAATAAAGAGAAAGTATTTAAAAAGGGAGGGAGAGAGAAGGAAATAGAGTGAGGGAGGGAGAAAAAGAGCAGAATCTTTTTTTTAAAGTTTATTTTATAATCATTATTAATAGAAGTATAAATAAATATTATTACTATTATAAATATTCTAATATATTATGATTATTGAGCTCAGTGTAAAGCAGGAAGTCGGGACTATACTCATGGCTCTGCAGGATCAGTGCAGCTCTTGGCTGTGTGGTGAACGCTGACGTGTTAAAGATGAACCCTGAGCGAGGTCAGCGCAAGGTCAGATCAAGGTCAGAGCAGCATGCCACCATGGTGACCGTGTACCTACTTTACTATCAGTGTGTGTAAACAGCAGATAACACTGTGTGGAACAGCAGGACCTTGACCTGAATACAGGAACGCTGCAAAAAGCTCACAACATGAGAAATTCCGTGCTGCAAGAGAACGAACAGAGTGAGAACTGACACCTGGAGAGAGAAAGAGAGAGATAGAGAAAGGGAGAGGGATATAAAAACAGAGAAAACTCTTGATTTTATATTAACTCTTTATTCAGACAGCCACACCTAACTTCTAACATCACATCATCCACTTACACACCGATTTATACACTTTACATCATTCCAGGAAAATCATTGGTCTAAAAAAACAAAAACAAAAACCAAACGTAAATTCAGATGGCGGATCTTCAGCTCTTGGATTTAGTGTAGAAGATTTTAAAAGGAAAGAGAAAACAGAACCGTGTGTGTGTGTGTGTGTGTGTGTGTGTGTGTGTGTTTCTCAGGATGTTAGTCAAGGCAGAACACTGGCAGGCACAGAGAAAAACGGGGTCATGAGGAATGCTGGGAATCCTCTAATGAACCTGAGTACTCACTTGGGAATTAGTCGGGAATTTTTAGAATCGGTGGAGGAAAATTTCGTGAATTGGGTGTAAATTGTCCAAGAATCGTTTCAGAGCTGGTTGGGAATTGGCTTGAAATCTGATAGGAATTAATTTGGTATTGTAATTATCTGGATCCTGGCTGGAATCTGGATGAAGGTTTGTTAGGGATAAACAGGAACAATGGGATAATGAGAATCAGCTGGCAGTCAGGTGGAAACTGGACATTGGGCATTTATAACTAAAAATTGAGCGGGATTCTTATTTGGGATTTGGGCTCGTTTGGGACTGGGGTAGGAATGTGTGGGGAGAATCGGCTGGGGGTGGTGGTGTGGTCCTCGTGCACTGGAGGGAGTTGGAGGTTCACTTGCGGGGCTGGTGGATGTGCTGGTTGATGTGGTGGGATGGTGGTAGCTTCTGCACCGAGGGTACAGGCTTCGTGTGAGCCACCTGAGCTGCAGCTGGGGTGAAGTCCTTATCGCCCTGAGGGGTGTGCGCACACACACACACACACACACACACACACACACACACACACACACACCTGGATTTACCAAATCTGGCCCCAAACCTTCACATGTTTCCGTTTCCTATTGAAGGAACATCAGCAGAACATCTACGTTAACATTTACGACATGGCAGACGCATTATCCAGACTCACTCACATTGATCTCATTTAAACAGCTGAGCAATTGAAAGCTAAGGGCCTTGCTCAAGGGCCCAGCAGTGACATCCTGGTGGTTCTGAGACTTGAACTCATAGGCTCCTGCTCAGAAGTCCAACATCTCATCCAGTGAGCTGCTACAACAAACAGTTTCTACTCTTATCATTTCCGAACACATGCCCTGGGCAGCTGTTCATCAACTTTATTGAAGATGATCAGAAGTAAAAAAAAAAAAAAAATTAAGAAACGGACTTCATCCTGATTCATGATCCAGTCTCCTTCTGGTCTCCGGATCTGCCTGGTCCATCCTGATGCTCTGATTTTGGATACATTTCTCATTAACTGGAAACTGCTTCAAATAGAGAGCCCCTAGAGATCCAAGAATCAGGAACATTTGATGGAATGAACGTTTATAGCTGCTATAATGTACGTGAAAACAGGAAATAACGGATTTAAAAAGCACGACGTGCTGGTGATCTGTACAATCAAAACCTGTAGGTTAAAAAATAAATCGGATCGGCCGGCCGGCTTCCCTTTTTCTAGCTGTTTGTCAGGAAAAAATTCAGTGTGTTCAATACAAATAGAAAAATTCCTGAAAGAGAGCTGTAAAGCTGTGGCTCTGACAGCGAGGATCTGTTTCTCCGGATCTTTCCGAGGGCTTTTGTTTGAAGCTTCGGGGGCAGTGCAGCTCCTCGCTCGCTTCTTTCATCTCAGAATGTTGGTCTCCAGAGAGAACAGAGAGAGAGAGAGAGAGAGAAACCTTACCTGCACACTGATTTACACACACACACACACACACACACACACACACACACACACACACACACACACGCACACACACACCTACACCTGCAGGGACTCGGAGCTCCACACAGGATGTGAATTATACATGATGTGCAGTCAGTGAGCATCTGTCTGTGGACTTTCTGATAAAAAGTGAAACTGTGATAAACAGACACAACCATGAACCACATTCTCTGTGTGTGTGTGTGTGTGTGTGTGTGTGTGTGTGTGTGTGTGTGTGTTGTCGGCGTACCTTTGTCACCACACCAGAAACCACGACTGGCATTTTCGGTGGGCTGTAAAGAGGGAAAAGAGGAAAAGTAAAAAAAAAAAATAATAATAAAAAAAATAATTAAAAAAAGAAGCAGAAAAACACTTCCCAATGGAACATTCTGGAAAAATCTCGAAAGCAACAAAAAGTTTCTTCGATGGCTCCAGAATTATTGGCACCCCGGAAGAGTAAAAAATAAATAAATTCCATATCCAAGCCAGTGAGTGTAATTCTAATAAAAGGATTCCTATATAATAAAACCCCATTAAATTATTATTATTTTTTTTTTACAAATATTTACACATTTATTAAATTTTTGCTCAGAAATGCTTAAGTTTGAGAAGTCCATGACTTCCTGCTTCACTGGGATAAAATGTAAAAAACACTGCTGAATGAATAAAAGAACGTGTAGAATAGCGGATGGAGCTACAGCAAGTGTGTATATGTGTATTTTGGCAACGTTGCTTTTGAGCAAAACCTTTTCTATGTTTCTGGGTATTAAAAGTCTGTGTGGGTGGGGCTACAGGCACTTGGAGGCGGAGTCTTTAAGATGACTGACAGGGGGTTTAACACGGGCCCCAGACTTCCATTATACATCAATAATATGCAAAAAAAAAACCCCAGAGACTCCCCTTAATCTGCAACAGAACAATAAATAAAAGCAAAAGGAAGATGCTGAATAACATGAACAAGAGGTGTGTGTGTGTGTGTGTGTGTGTGTGTGTGTGTGTGTGTGTGTGTGT
>JAAIIK010000033.1:3642696-3655428 GCA_014706435.1 Silurus glanis | reverse complement strand
ACACACACACACACACACACACACACACACACACACACACACACACAATGTCTATGAGCATCTAAAGAACCAATCCACCTCTCTCTCTTTCACATCTTCATCCCTCTCCTTGTCTTTCTTCATCGTTTCTTGTCGTCACTAGATGAAAGTCATACCGAGGTATGGATCATTATTCTTCATTAGTGTGCTTCAGAGTGGCAGCAGGAATGTGATTTCAGACAAAGAACAGTCAGCTTCAACATTCCTAATTCTCCTGAAAGACACTTACAAGGACAATTCAGTTTAAGAAAAAATACAGTTTTTGGCACAGTTGCAAAAAAAACCCACTCAACTCTCACCCCCAGTAATTTTATTCTCACGTGCACTAATGAGTTTCAAGCTCACGTCAATATAACGTGGAAGGAGCCCCCAGTATCAGAGCTTTAAAATAGTCCCAGGTGAAGGTGTAACATTTATTTTTAGGACATCTTCAGGGCAGCTCTGTGGTTTCTCAGTGACATGTTAAGGTGGGTTTTACTCTCTTTGTCTTGGTACCAGAACATTATCAAAATCCAGCTGGAATAATGATGAAGCTTGCAAACAACAACTGAGATTCTTCTTCTCCTGCTTCTGCTACCCAATATGGAATAATTTCTCCATCTTTTACCTCTGTTCCATTGATCCTTCCATCCTCTACTCCTTCTCAATTGGTTCCTCCATCTTCTACTACTTCTCTACTGATCCCGTCATCATCTACCACTTCTCCACTGGTCCCTCCATTCTTTAACTCTGCTCCATTAGTCCTTCCATCCTCTTCCACTTTTCCACTAATCCCTCCTTTCCCCACCCACTGCTCCACTGGTCCTTTCATCTTACACTTTTCTACTGATCCTTCCATCTTCCACTACTTCTCTATTGGTCCCTCCATCCTCCTCCACTGCTCCACTGATCTTTCCATCCTTTACTAATTCTCCACTGGTCCCTCTATCTTCTACTAATTTTCCACTGATCCCTCCATTCTCCACCATCTTTCCACTAATCTCTCCATCCTCCACCACTACATCGCTGATCCCTAAAAAGAAAGTCATCTTTCTGTTTCTCTTCAGACATTTATAATAAATAAAAAAATCTCACCAAGGACACGTAATGAACATTAGTTAGCATTAGCACATTACTCAGCTCATTGCAATCTAGCCATCTGTTGAGTGTAATTCTACAGATGCAAATATTACTGCACCCTCTTCCCCTCCTGCAATGCTGACCGAGGAACTAATTGGTGTTTATTGACTTTCAGTGGTGTGATGGATTATTACAGAAGGCAACCAGACTGAGGCAAGACTTTTTTTTTCTTGTGATCTCGCCGCCTTTCCTGTTTATTTCCTCTTTTTGGCAAAAAGTAAAAATTCAAAGCGTCTGCACACACGTTTCAGCTGTCAAAAATGTCCACTGGGAGTCTCTAATGAGATAAATTACAGTTGCTTTGCTATACGAATAAACAGTATGTATAAATATAAATATATTCTCTGCAGCCTGGAAACCCATGGCATCATTACAACAGCGTATGCTCTGCGAGATGGGGAAATAAGGTCTCAGGTGGAAAGTGAAAAAGTATCTCGGAAGTTTATTGCCACAGCGATCTGCAAAATTGTAGATTTATTTATTCACAGACACTTTTTATAGCTAATGATTGGGAAACCGGTGAGTTCCTGTTCTGAATTGCGTTCTAGCAGCTATAAACACTCATTCACTCACCAGTCTCGCTCTTGAAGTTAATAAAACACCAGCTTTTCATGGCAATTCATAAAAGAAGCTGTCCATGGTGCTGAAAGTTACAAAGCCCTGATGCTGGGGATTCCTTCCTTAAACGTTATTTCCTGATTCGTTGTTCTAAACTACACCATGCTGTATCTTTCATCTGATGGTCAAACATGTTCAAAGCTGCTTTTACAGATAAACCCCTTCTTCTGACCAGTCGTAATCCAAAATTCAGCTTCACTGTGGTGTAGATCTTCTTCTTCAAGAAGTTCCCAGACACTTGTTCCTTTATATTTTTTTCTCTGCACCCATTGCAGTATGAAAGCCGTTACTTTTAAGATTTAACAGCTTTCTTTTTTCCCCCAAAAGTCTTGCCAATTTCCTCCTCATCCATTTTTGAGACTATTCTCTGTGTCTCCTTTTTTTGTGAGATTCCTGTTCTTCATCCTACTTATTTATTCAAACTCTCTCAGCAGCAGTGAGCATGCTACAGCTTCAACCAGAGTCAAGTAGTCTCGAGAAATCTCATCTTTGTTCTGGTCTCTAGCGACCTTCTGAATAATAAAAAACAAAAAACAAACAAAAAGAAAATGCCTGAAACCCTGGCTCTGCTCCATTTATTTGGGCTGGAGATGTAATAACAGCTCAGTGGCAGTTCAGAAGAACTCGCAGTGCTGCTTTGGGTTGTGTGATTGCAGCATTAGTGTTAGAAATCAATTTGTCTGTTTGTCTCTGTTTCTGCTTCCGAACCCTGGTTGATGTCAGAGCTGGTTTCAGGAGAACACCACATGCTGCTCAATTTGCAGCTCTGAAGATTTTTTTCCTTTTCAAGGCCACTGCTGTTAACAACGTGCACGTGCTCGTTCTAGCCAGAACAAGCTGACGTGTGGAAAAAAAGGTGGAAAAACTAAAAATCTTTAATTTTAGGTCTATTTATTTTCTCTCATCCTTAGACATCTGACTGTTTTTCACAGGACGGGAGATGTTTCAGCACCTGATAAAGATAGCTATAGACTTGAAGGTCAGTCACATTCTTATGTACGAATAAAAACATGTTACAAACATCTCTGCTACTGTAAGGTCATGGAATCATGAGGAAATGGAATGTTATTTGAACACACTTGGTAATAAATCCATATATATATATATATATATATATATATATATGTGTCTAAACACATATATATATATATATATATATACATGCTCTGGGAGTGTTTATCTGCAGTAGGGACTTGGCAACTGGTTGAGGAAAAGATGACTGGAGCAAAGCACAAAAGATCTCCTAAATAAAACCCATTCCACAACGTTAAGGAACTCAGACTGGGCTGAAGGTTCATCTTCCTACATGACAACAAACCTAATCACACAGCCAAGACAACACAAGCTCTGTGAATGTCCTAGCATGGCCCAGCCAGAGTCCTGACTTAAACCCTATTCAACATCTCTGGAGAGACCTGAAAGTGTTTGTCCAACTCTCCCCATTCAACCTGCCCCAGCTTGAGAGGATTTGTCGTGAAGAACAGCACAAAATCCCCCAATTCAGGTGTGCAAAGCTTGTTGCATCAAACCCAAAATAGACTTGAGGCTGAAATTTGTGCCAAAGAAACATGAACTTCTTCAGGAGTTTGTGTGTTGGATCGGACCACACGGACCAGCCTTCACGCCCCACGTGCATCTATGAGCCACAACCCTGTCGCCGGTTCACCAGTGTTCCTTCCCTGGAGCACATTTGATAGATACTGACCATCCCACAAGAGCTGCAGTTTTGGAGACGCTCTGACCCAGTCGTCTAGACGTCACATTTTGTCAAACTTCAAACAACAAATTTGTCAAACAACAATCAAATCCTTACGCTCGCCCATTTTTCCTGCTCTGAGGACAAAATGTTCACTTGCTGCCTAATAAATAAATCCACCCACTGAAAGGTGAAATGATGAAGAGATCATCAGTGTTATTTACTTCACTGCTCATAAAGTTATGAAGTCATAATGTTAGGCCTGGTCACTGTTTACAGCTTAACAAACTTTTGCAACACATCATAGCTATATTGCTCATTTTTGCTGTGTATTATCTCATATTTATACCCCTGTGAAACAAGAAGTCATGGTTGAACAATTTCCTTTTTTCCAGTCACCCATGTGTAGAAAGGCACTGATTCACTGAAGGATTTAATGTAAAGTAAATAGTCTTATACCTGAAAAGTGATTGAAAAAGCGCAAGGAAAAGAAACCGAAACCGAACATGCAAATTAGTACGAGCGAAGGGGAAGTATTAAAATTGTGGAAGTCCATTCCTGGCATTTGAGAGGAAAAACAGTCACATGATGGTGTGATAATGACACAAAATGAATAAAATAAGAGAAAAATGTTAATCAGATCTACAAAATGACATGAATACATACCTGAAGTGCGAGCAGGTCAATGTAAAGTAAATAATGAAAACCAGTGACACATGATAAAGGACTATTGCTGATATTATATACCAATAAGTTTCAACTTTTATTAAAAAATGTTTTAAGTGTATTTACTTAAATATAGAATTGTTATAAATATTTGATCTGAAATTGTATTAGGAAATCAGGACCTCATTTTTTGGAAAAATAAATAAATAAAAAAAATGGAACGAATGGACCATGTGACGTCTGAGTACCCAAAAAAAAGTCTCATTCCCTTCATAATCAATAATCCATCAAACACAGACAGAGGAGGTGATTTAGACTTAATGATAAAAAATGATCTGAGAGCTTAATGCATTAGCGCTGAAGCTGCCAGTGAAGAAACCAGCGTGACTGCTCCTCGACTTACAAGAGCTTTTTTACCCCCTAAAAACCCCAGTGGCAGATTCATCAAGCGAAGCACGGCAAGCCGAGAAATATTTCTCACATCGTTCAGTGACTGCGCTTCGGTCATTTAAAGAGCCATTAGCTCCTGGTCTCTCTGCTCCATGGCTTCGGCTCAGTCCTCCAGCAAAAACCCCCCAAACCCTCTGAAAGCAGGAAAAAGCACTTTTCCGCTTCATCAGGATGCAGAGTCCACCGGAAACGACATTAAAACACCAAACGGCTCACTAGAGCAACGTGCTGGGCTCAGGGAGGGGAAACACACACACACACACACACACACACACACACACACACACACACACACACACACACACACACACACAGCAGCCAATCACAGGTTTCTATTACAGCACTTCTTCTGGTATGTGACATTTCTGTAATAACATCTCAATTACAGGAACTCGTCCTTATTTACAGAAGGAGTCCCCAGTGTCAGTGCTCTGTAGCAGCCAGAGCGTAAGTTGTAACTTTTCCGACATCTTAAGCACCGGGAAGTTTACACTTCTGTGCCGGCAAACTGTTCTTAGTCTTATTGACTTCAAAAGAAAAAAAACACACGCTGATGATCAGCAGGATGTTTATAGCTGCTATAACGTAAGTGAGAACAGGAATGGTATAAGGGTTAGAAAAGACTGGATTATATGCGGCGGAATTAAACAGTTCCGAGTCTTGTTTTGTAACACACCAACAAATGGCAGCATGCACAGTCACAGGGAGCACCGACCTTCATAGATCAATGTGGCGAAAAGACATTGCCCTGTGCGACTGGTGCTGTTGTGACCATGTGCGTTACACACTTACAACACGGTCTCACCTCTGCACCAATCCTACTCGCAAGATGAAGATGCAGCTCAAAGTTCACCGTTTTGACACGGGAGATCCGGTGCGAATAGCAGAAGGTGCTTTACAAGCTTTGGAAAGTAGACTTCCAGGACATGTTCCAGAATTGGCAGGAACGCTGGGAGCCCTTTATTGCTGTGTAAGGGGACTATTTTGAAGGTGATAGTGTGGAAACGTAGATAAATAAATAGTTTCTTGTAAACAAAGCGAGTTTCCAAACTTTCTGGTACAAACTTATATGTAAAATGGGAATGGATTGTGTGTAAGAGGAGTAAAAAACTCTGCTGTTCTCATCCCAATTTTTTTTCCAGCATTCTAAATGTTTTGACTCTGGTCTTTTTTTTTAACCAAATGCAAAAAATACAGAGAAACTTGTCCTGACCTGAACGATTGTTGGGTGAGGTCCGGACCGGAGAGATGGAAGGCGTGCGTGAGGAAGAGTAGGGTCGTTGTCTGTCTCGTTCTATCGTCGAAGCAGAACCGATAAAGTGATACTGGGAGTAACCATCCTGTAGGACATCAGTGAGATGGAAAGAGAGAGAGAGAGAGAGAGAGAGAGAGAGAGAGAGAGAGAGAGAGAAAGAGAGAGAGAGAGAGAGAGAGAGAGAGAGAGAGAGAGAGAGAATGCAACATTTAATAGTCAATCATGATATCTCAGAAATGATGCATGTGTATATATATATATATATTAGGGCTGTTAAAATTAATAACACGTTAGCTCAAATTCATTTTAACAGCACTAATTTTATTAACGCGCTATTAATGCAGAGCACATTTGTGTTTGACCATTTTTATTAAAATATAAATAAACAAATATAAAGGAGGCGAAATTTAAACATTCAATGCAACACACATTTATTCATGACGTATTTAGATATAAAAATAATAAACTTTCCCAAAAAAATTCTCAAATCAGCACCAAAATCTGCCATGATGCGGCAATTAAAACCGTCCGTGTGGAAACATAGCAAAAGTTCCGTCTGGTGTCCTGATGATTTATGTAGATTAAAACACCATAATTACTTCAAAACATTTACAAGAGTTTGGTTTTACTAATAATAAATGTACATTTGCATAAAGTATCCATATTTGTCCATGCTGATTAGAATATTAAAAATGGGAAAATATTAATATAATGTACATTTAGAACAGATGAAAATATGCATATGAGTTGTGATTAATCACAAGTTAACTTATTACGTTCATGCAGTTAATCGCAATAAAAATCTCAATCGATTGACAGCCATAATATAAATATATATAAACTCAACAAACTTTCATGGCATATCAACTATTTTCCTATAATTTATAAACAGGAAGTCATGGTTAAAGAATTTTCTGTTCCTAGTCACTCAGGTATACTAACATATGTAAAATATCAATGGGAATACACTTCAAATATATATTTTACTTAAAAAATAATAGGAGGTGCCAATATTTCTGTCATTGTAATAGTCAATCTTGACTGATGTCTCAGAAACTGGAAGTTTATTTCACTTTTGATTGATTGTAATTAATAATAAGTCTGTCAATAACACAGCTGATGAGAATTCTGTATTCAAAGATAATTTTTTAATCAGAATTTGTGTCTAAAAAGTTTTAAGAACTTTGGCTTTAACGTGTGTGAAATTTGAGGTGTTTCGAGGTCAAAGCGCTTAACCCAGGGGGTGGAGCCAATGCTAATTTGAGGTGTTTTAAGTGTTTTAAAGTGCATAACTAAGAAATGGAGTCAATATATTTGACCCATTTGTATTTTACAGGCTATAACCGAGGAGGCGGAGTCAATGAAAATTTGAGGTATTTCGAACTTAAAGCCCTTAACTCAAATGAGGATGAGGTTCCCCTTGTAAGTCTGGTTCCTCTCAAGGTTTCTTCCTCATAACATCTAAAGAGGTTTTTTCCTTCACCACAGTCACCACAGTTTTCATCATCAGGGATAAAAACACATCATTCACCTTCATTCTTAAACTCTGTAAAGCTGCTTTGAGACAATGTCCATTGTGAAAAGCGCAATAGAAATAAACTTGACTTGACTTGAATTAACTGAGGAGGCGGGGTCAATGCAAATTTGAGGTATTTCGAGCTTAAAACCCTTAACTGAGAAGGCGGGGTCAATGCAAATTTTAGGCATGCTTAGTTTAAAATTTACAAAAGGGGCAGAATCAATGCAAATTCGAGGCATTTTCCAGATTAAGCCCAAATTTTCACACACTTTATAACTCTCCATCTTCTCCACAGTCCGTGTCTAATTACCAGACTTTACCATGCTGAGTTAAAGACGGCTGGACAGAGATGTACGTATTCACCGTCTCTGTGGCTCTACACGTTTGCCCTTCGTGGCTGGGTTAAGGACCAGAAGTAAGTCTTCACACTACATGAAGGCATCACGACTCCTGAGAGCTATCAGAAACGTTCAACTTGATGTCTTAGTTCAGAAAAGGGTTTTTTGGGGGGAAACATCAAAGGCTTTCTGATGCACAGCAGTTCAAAGCTGCCCCACTTTTCTGCCTGCCTGCCTTCCCTTCCATGCCAACACCTCCGTATCTCTGCCACACGGCCCTGCTGGCGAAGATGTACAGCTGCTCCTGAGCCACTGTTGTTGAAGATAAACATGCAGAGGCCAGACAGCTGAGAGCAGCATGAACCACAGGGAACAGAAACACAGCGTCTGCTCGTATATATATATATATATGATTTATCAAATCAACTCCTTTTTTTGCTATTATTTAATATATAATTATTTTTAATTTAATTTAATTTAATTAATAAAAAATTTAATTTTAGGTGTTTCAAGTTTTTTTTTAACTGAGGGGCGGAGTCAATGCACATGTAAGACATTTCTGAACCAAAAAAATTGGAAGTACATTTTTAAATAACACGTAAATTTTTTTATTAAAAAAAAACCCTGTACAGAATATTTGACCTTCACGTCCGCGCCCCACGTGTTTTGCGTGTTCCGATTGGTTTAAAATCATTAAGCTCGTTTGTTTCTTTAGCAACAGCTCAATCACAGGGAATTGGGGAAGTGGCCTCTGTGTATAATGAGATAAAAAATGAGATAAAAAAAAAATATTGAGATTAAAAAAAAAAAAAACATCTCAGTGAGGAACAGGAACTCGTTTCACAGACATCCCACAACATTAAATGCACCTAAAAACTAAAAACGTATTTAAGGGACGACGTGAGGTTCTTCACTGACAGGAGCAACTTTCGGTGCTTCGGGGTTGTAACAGTAACTTCATCAAACCCCACTGTGGTTGATTATTTTCCAACGCCAGGAAGCAAAAGAACAGAGAGGAGAGAATGGATGCTGCAGAGAAGCATCGTGTTCCAGTGCAATTAAAATCTCAAATTACAACGATTCCTGTGTCTCGTAAATCTTCTTCCTCCTTCCTTAGTGCCTCAGGACTAACGCGGCCGTGACTGAGGGATGTTTTAGAGCTGGAATCTGTGCATGTAGTCGGTTTGAATACTCAGCCATCAAGTAACGGTCTGATAATCCTACTTTCGTCACTTTAATTTCACCCAGTTCTCATTTACAGATAAGAGCACAAAAGAGCAAGCTGACGGAGCAGAGACAAAGCCATCAGAGCAGTTCAATATTCTCTCACAGCAGCCCTTCACACTCAGGTGGCAAAATCTCTGCTTTGGTAATTTGTGCTCGGGTGAGCTGAGGGCAGCGTTCATTACCGAAACCCCGACGACGTCAGAGCGTCATCCAATCTAACTGCACAACAGAGACCTGAGGCTGGGAATCAGCAGTGTAGCAGCTCTGTTCCACCTGCACTCGGATTTATTTGCAATATATAATATACAGTTGAAAACAAGCAAGATGAGGAAGAACTTCCAGAGGAACCTTTTGAAGGACCAGCACATACTAGTGTTCATCTAAGTACAATAATAATTTGGACTGAAAAATGTAACAGTTTTACAGCTAAAATCATGAATTCCTTTGGTTCTATATCGAGCAAGAAAAAATAGCTGGAGTTCAAAATCAGAATCGTTTCATGTAATTGATTGATTTACAAGTAAAATGATTGATAAGATGAACGATATGAACGAAACATTGATTTCTCCACCCATGTGGTGACTTTACTAACATCCCTGTAACTGGGTGAATCTCCACAACATCTAGGGGAACATCTTCCCAGAAGAGTGGAGCTTATTAGAAGAGAAAATGGAGACAGTGTGGAAATGGATGTTCAAAAAAAAACACGTAATGTTCAGGTGTTTATTAACCTTCACCTATACAATATTTTATTCCGTTTCCAAAGCAAATCTAGAAAATCCGATCAGAATGTTATTTTGATCTTTTGGAGAAAATAAACGTGTGATGGATTATGATTTATTTATCCTGTTTTTTTTTCTGGCTCGCCTGCAGCCTCAGCACTGAGACCTTGAGTGGCCTGATGCTTTAATCTCCTGACTGGAAGATGAGCAGGAGGACGAGGATGAAAAAGGGCACGTAATAAGTGTCATTATGACCTGACGGGACGAGAAGCGCGGCTTTGGAGAAATGTTAATAATAGCAATCTGAATGTTGGTGGCCTTTTCTTTAATGTCAACCTTCGTGACATTACGACATCTCCAGCTCGAGCGAGAGAAGAGGAAGTGAAAAAAAAAAACGTGTTCAGGCTGAAGGAGAGAAACATAAAAAACGCCACGAGTGCAATCGGACGGCTTTAACAACAAATCATAACAAAAAAATCATTATGAGGTCTTTTTTTTAGTGCGTAATAACTCTGCTGAAGAGACTTCCGGATCTCGTTCCGCCTGTCCCCCCTGACCTTGAACCTTGACCTTTGGTTGCTGAAGCAAGCGTGTCGGTGCTGCTGTTTGTTTCGCTTACAGATGATCACCTGCAGTTCTGTTCTCGGCCTGAAGGGGGCATTTTAACACCGCGATGCGAAATACACGTTTAATATATTTTATTGGTGTAATCGGACTGACTGTATATGATGTGAAAAGAAATCCGATTATTCACGATAATAGAATCAGTGAAGTTCTCCAAATCTGCAGCAGGATTGAGGACTGAATCCACACTAGCAAATGATTATTAAATCACTTCTTGGAACATCCCCCATTCCATGTTTCTTTAACGTGCAATGTGAGGTTCCAATTTCCAGGCTCTATTTTTATAACATTTAGTTTTTGACTGTCACTGGAAGAATATAAAAATACAAATATTTATTATTAATATCTGTATATGTAAATATTTAGAGCTTTACAAACCTATAATTGAGGGCAAAAAGATGCCATAAGTGTTTTTAAATAAACAAACTAATCAATTAATCACAATATTATACAATTAGAAATGTACAATTAATGTAGTAATACATTTATTCATTAAAAGTTATAGAATACAATACACTTAAAATGCTATATTGCAAAATGCTAGGTTGTGTTTTAAATTAATAATAAAATATAATCATATATTATAATAACAAATATAGTATTTATATTTAAATGATTATTTGTATTTTACTGGACTGTACAGAAACTTTAAATATAAACTGTGACTTCAAAATGAATCATAAAATAATAAAAAATTAATTACAAAATATTTGTAAAAAGTAAGATTTTTTTTTTTTATATACAAATATTTCATTTTAAACGGAAACTTTGGACACGACTGTTTCAGTGTGTTTTTTTTTTTTTTTTTCATTTTTCATTTTTTTTTCTGGCCCTGAAATGTTTCTGTATATTGCAATAAGGACAATTCATTAGCTGTAAAAACTCCAGCTGCATGTCACATTTCTCCTCCCAGACACCAGAGGGCTGTAAAAACAAAAATCACACACTGCATCTTTAAAACTGCTATTTTCTGATCTGATTTATGATAAAGCAGTCAAAGGTTTGGACACGCCTTCAGTGCTTTTTCTTCATTTTTAACATTTTCAACACTGTACATTAATACTGAAGAATCCAAACGAAAGAACGTGGAATTATATAGTAAACAAAAAAGCGTTAAATACCCCAAAATATTTGTATATTTTTGATTCTTTAAAGTAGCATCCGTTTGCTTTGGTGACGGTTTTGCACACTGTTAGAAGTTTCTCAGTCAACCTCATGAGGTCGTCACCTGTAACAGTTTTGCAGCAATCCTGAGAAGTTCCCAGAAAGGTGTTGAGTGCTTGTTGGCTGCTTTTCTTTCTCCCCGGTCGAATTCATCCCAAACTGTCTCAACTGGATTTAGATGGGGTGATTGTTAAGTGTGTCATCATGTTTGATTAAATCACTAACAATGTCACCAGAAAACCATCTCCACACCATCACACCACCTCCTCCACGATTCACAGTGGAAACCCCACATTCAGGAACCGTCCATTCACACTCTGAATCTCGAACAAAGAACAAACGACTGTTTTCCACTGATCTAATGTCCATTCCTTGTGTTTCTTGCCTAAAGAAAGTCTCTTCTGCTTGTTGACTGCCTGACTCACGCAGTCTTCACTGGATATTGTAATATTTCGCATAAGACGCATTTATTTACGCATATGGTAATTCTTTTAAACGTATCCTCTGCAGCAGAGGTAGCTCTTGGTTTTTTCTTTCCTGTGGCAGTCCTCATGAGAGCCTATTTCATCCTAACGTTTGATAGGTTTTGGAGACTGCACTTGGAGATACATTTAAAGTTAGTGAGATGTTTCAGATTGATTGACCTTCACTTCTTGAGGTAATGATGGAGCTTTTCTTTTTTCTTGTAGTGTTTTTTTGCCATTATATGGATTTGTACAGTAGCAGTAGTAGTACAGAGCTACTGACTCACGTTTAATCACACTAAAGCACAATAAGAAGGCAAGAAATGTCACAAATGAACTTTTGATAAGACACACCTGTGACCTGAAACCCAGGTTTTCTGAGCTGAATGGAGATTTAGGACAGTCTATAATCTACAGTTACATGTTCTTTCAGTTTGGATTCTTCAGTATTTGATAATATTAAAAATAATAAAAATAAAGAAAAAACATTGAAGGAAAAGGAGTATCCAAACTTGTAATTTGTGCTGTGTGAACCTTTTAATACAAATCTTAATAAAAAAATGACTCAACGGCCCGTCTTCAGCATAATCACATAAACCCTTACATTTCATTCCAAATTACACCAAAGCTACCTTTCCTCCCTTCCTTCCTTCCTTCCTTCCTTTCCTTCCTTTCCTTCCTTCCTTTCCTTCCTTCCCTTCCTTCCTTCCTTCCTTCCTTCCTTTCCTTCCTCCCTTCCTTCCTTCCTTCCTTTCCTTCCTTTCCTTCCTTCCTTTCTTCCTTCCTTCCTTCCTTCCTTCCTTCCTTCCTTCCTTCCTCCCTTTCCTTCCT
>JAAIIK010000033.1:3594958-3610528 GCA_014706435.1 Silurus glanis | reverse complement strand
ACACACACACACACACACACACACACACACACACACACACACACACAGCAGGAGCCCTGGGTTTGATTGTATCGTATGAGACTCGTCAGATTGTTATAACCCGTCAGTGTCATACAAACTTGAAAAAAAAAAACCTGGTGACTATGGGCGATTCACGTTAATCCAGAGGTAATGAGAACGTTCGCTTCTCACGTACGTCTGAGGCCGCGATCAAAACGCAAGAGAATACGGAAAATCTGAAATCCACTCATTACGGTTCCGTCGCAGGTTCTCGCATTCGGAGTAATCTTTTAATCTCGTTTAATGAATTCGATCATCAGCGGACCGCTCGTTATCACTTCAACTCGCCACTTCATCACGGGTGCAGCAGCGCGGCTAAAATGAGCGCACGCTAGATTAAAGCACAGCAAAAATATGTCTTAAGTAAAAAAACTGTCTTTTTACGTTTGTACCGCCGTATAAACCTTTTAATTGTTCGTCTTGTCTCAGGGTCAGCAAAAGCAGCACAATGCTAAATTAAAACCAGCTCGAAAAAAAAATCAACGTAGCTCAGGGTTACACCTGAACCTCAGCTCCTCGCTCTCTAAAATATTCCTCCATATTTACATTTCCAGCATTTCTAACAAGACACGCAGGTTTTTTTTCTCTATGCAACGATTTCACCAGGTACCTGATGACAGATGGCTTCGTATAATTATACACGCGTTTAGAAATACAGCTACGACAAGATCCAGATCACATTGTGTTTTTTTGTAATGAGTCTGCATGTGATTATTATGGGATTTCTCATCCACAAACCAACAGGGATGCAAACTTTTGCAATTAGTTTGTATACGGAGTAAAAAAAAAAGACTACGTGTTAGAAACAAAAAAATTACACGTGTTAGAAACAACATTCGTTTTTGTAATAATTCACTTAATTGTTTAATGGGGGAAAAGCTCAATGCTTTATTAAGAAACACAATAAACAAACAAACAAACAAACAAATAAATAAATAAATAAAAAAAATAAAAAGCAATGAATAAAATAGTACATAATATTTAAACATAAATAATATAAAAGCATAAAATGTATAAAAAAAAGTAAAGTTAAATTCTAAAGTTAAATAGATTTATAATATATATATATAATTTAAATTTATATTTAAATTTAATACAAACAAGTATATAAAATTTTAAATATATCTTTAATGACTATTTTACCATTTAATTTGATTTCTATTTTAGGCAATATAATAGTAAAATCTGTAAAAAATTAAAGGACAAATTAATAAATTTTTATTATTTGATTTCAAGATACATAACAAATAAAGAAAAATAATTGGCAAAATAGTAATTAATATATATTTATATAAATTAGGGCTGTTAAAATGAAATTTAATAACGTGTTAATGCAAATAAATTTTAACGGCCCTAATTTTATTAACGAGCGATAAATGCTGCGTGCATTTCTGGGTGACCATTTTTCATTACAAATATAAATAAATATATATAAAAGAGGCGATCTAAAAAAATAAATAAGTTCCACTGGAAAAAATAATAATTAATCACTTAACATGTTTTACTGATGCGCCAATTCTCAAATCCAGCACTAAAATTGTCCATGATGAACATATCCGGCAATTAAAACCGTCCGTGTGGAAACATCGCAAAAGTTCTGTTTAGAGTCCTAATGTTTTACGCAATTTAAAACACGAATATTTTATCTTAATGCTTTATATATATATATATATATATATATATATATATATATATATATATATATATATATATAGCCCTAGCTGTTTTAAAAGCTCAGCTCCATCACACTGTATCTGTATCTGATTCTCCACAGAAAGACAGTGAGTGAAATCTTTTCAGTAAAAATATAACAGATCTGAATTGGTGAAGACGTACATCATTAATCCACCATAATGGAAGTAACAGCGCTGTAACGAGCGTCGGAATCGAAAAGGAGAAAAAAATCCACGTGACAAATAACCTTATGACAAATAACCTCAGTGCCACTAGCGCTGTAATCTATTCCACAAATACTCGCAGGAACCTCATGCATTATACATTCCCCATTTCTAATTCATGTGCTCGTATACTGTAGATATTTAACGTCTTATATGTTTCGTTTGCCGACGCTGGAGCTTGTGTGAGTACACGGAGGGGTCAAGTGCATGAACGACCCTGCGAAAGAACCTCCTCCGCCTTCTGCTGCACCTACAACGCTGTGATGGAGATGAAGACGGGGAGACGGTGAATAGTCTGCGCCTGACATGAACACAACGTGGTGCAGATCGTTCCGTTGATGTTACGAGGCCATTAAGTAAAGGCAACAGTATTGAAAGAAAAGTGAGTTTCTTACTGCGTATCATGAGCTCCGCTTCACAAAGGTCACTGAAATACACTCAGGGTGCATCAGGAGAGAAAAATTACAACAGGTGCCCTCCATTAAACGAGTTACGTGCATTTTCATTTGCACAATCGAGCCACGTAATAAAAGAGCTGACATTTAGTCTCCAAGGGAAACTGATCAGAGATTACAGTTCATCGCTGCTGCATTTCTCACTTTTTCACTCAGAAAATGCAGTATATATATATATATACATACACACACACACACACACACACACACACACACACACACACACACACATCTTAACCACTGAGCTACCTCCCCAGGTACTCATTTTAGGTGAGGTGAGGAGGCCTGGAGTGTGTTCACATTTATCCCAAAGGTGTTCAAAGTTTATTGCGGGAGATCTTCCATTCCAACCCATGGGAAGCAGATCTTAATGGAGCTGGCTTTGTGCACAGGGGCATTGTCATGCTGGAACAGGTTTGGGTCTCCATCAGCACAAAATCCATCAGTTGCTTCATCTAACATTCTGGCTTCACTCCAAGAAGTTCATATGGATCACTATGTGATTTTCAAAAGCAACAACAGAGGAACAGGAAATGGGAGTCCCACACACTATAAATGTCTTTTTGATACAAAGCTATTCAGTGCACAACATTTTCATACAGTCATTCCAGAACAACCCTGAACCACCATATTCTACCAGATTGTCTGTGATCTCCAAATATGTTGCTCCAGTTCGTATTACAGTATATTTTTTATAATTTGTGCAAACGTCTCCAGAATGGGCATTTCTTCCTGAGTAAAAAGTTCCGAATGAAATTCTCTTTCACCTCCAGGTTAGGATTGAAGGTTAGATTGGCTGTTAGCATCCTAAGACATCCTGTACAATTGTGTGTCTCTAACTTTAGGGAAGCACAAACGTCCGGAAAACTACTCTTTAAATTCGTTATAATTTCTATATTAACAGCTACAGCAAAGAGTCTATAAACATTGAGATGTATTCATAAGGCGATTGTGTTTAATGTAATTATCATTGCCACTTACACACACGCAGACACGGCTTCTCAGGAGACTACAGTGTTGAGAAGTGCAGAAGATTTTTGTAGAACAGACAGTGGGGAAGGGAAAACTGATTGGCATTATCACTCGCCTTTATCCACGCTCATCCACAGCTGAACACCTTGTAATGCACACCTCGCTGTATAGACTGCAAATGTACAAAGACTGCAAATATCTCAAATCTCAAGCAGTTTCAAGTGTCACATCAATAACCAGCTTTTTACCAACACTTTAAAGTCGGGCCTGCAGTACACCCCTGAGGCATTCCTATTCCCAATGATCATCTGTGTACGGGTATACACTGCAAAACAAATTTGCAGATGGTGGTCAAACGTTTTAAATTTTTATAATAATTGAAATGCTTTCATATGCTGAAGTTTTCCATCAAAAGACCTATGGAAGGAGTCTCTAGAGTCAGTGGTGCTTTATACTTTTACATGTACCTTTTTTTTTACAGCACAGTGAAAAATAACCTAGCGATGTCAGGAAGCTGGGGTCAGACATAGTACAGTTCCCCAGGAGCACAGAAGGTTAAGGGCCTTGCACAAGGGCACCAAGAGTGGCAGCTTGGCACTGCTGGGGTTTGAATCCCCAACCTTATAATCAATAACCCAGAGCCTTAACCACTGAACCACCCCACCAGTGCTTTGTGCCAGTAAGCAATTAAGCAATTAAGCTGCTTCAGGACATTCTTTTTCTGAAATGCTGTTTTTCTGAAATGCTGTATTAACAAGATTAATAAGGACAATACAATGGTGTTTTAGTGCCATATAAAAAAAAAAAATAGATTTTTGAAAATTGAATAAAAAAGATTGCGAAAATAAAGTCATAGCAATACGAGAAAAAAGTTGCAGCAATACGAGAATAAAAATGTAGCAATACAAAAATAGAAATGTAGCAATACGAGAATAAAATAAAAATGATGAAAATAAAGTCGTAGAAATACGAGAATAAATTTGAATGTCCAAGAATAAAGTGGTAGCAGTACGAGAATAAAAGTTTAGCATTACGAGAATAAAATTGTATCATTACCAGAATAATGTCAAAGTTACAAGAATATAGTTGAACTTATAAAAATAAAAGTCGTAGCAATATGAAAAAAAGACGTAGCAATACAAAAATACGTAGCAATATGAGAATAAAGTTGCACCACTGAGAAAGTATGTAAATTGCGAGAATAAAGAGATTAGATTTTTTTTTTAAACGTGCCACTTAAATGCTGTCGTGGAAAGAATACCTGTTTGCAGGTAAAAAAAAAAAAAGAAAGAAAGAAAAGAAAAGGAACAACATGAAATGTAACTAGAAAAGGATAAAATTGTGATCGCTGAATTGTGGTTGGTGTATAAGAGGAATAAAACACCTCCTGGTGTAGAGTTACAGGGAAATAATTGTACAGTAACAGTAGCTTTACACTGCATTGATTATATTCCTATCACAGCACACCTCCTCTGTTTATACAGAGTGTATGAATAAATATCCATGCAGATACAGCAGAAATGTTCAGATGCCTGAAATAGCTTGGAGAGGTTTCAACCTCCTACATAAACCCTAAGTAATAATACACTTAATCTTTTACATGGTGAAAAAAAAGTCTTGTAATTTCCCTCTTTATTCCTGTAAGCGTGACTAAATAATACAATAATAATAATAATAATTGGCATCTAATTGGATTAGCATGCTTTACCTGGCCTGAGCTCAAACTCAAAGCATTGTTGTGAGACATTTCAACGAGGTCAGTACAGCTCAGAAGTGACGCTCAGCCCCCCCCAGGCACACGTAAACATTTAAAGCCCATCTCTAAAGAGGTCACTAGTTGGCCGCGAGCAACGTCATGGTGGATTAGGACCGATCTGATGCACTCGGAGAAATGTGAGCGGCTTTCTGCACAATGGATTTACACAATCGGTTGAGGAACCTTACCAGTGTTTGTACGGTAAGTTCCAGTATGTCCTGGACCAGGAGGTTCTGCTTGACTCTGACTCAAGCTCCTCATTGGGCCTTTCTGGTAAACCCGGTCCTCATAAATGGGCTCGATGTGGTGCTCCGGAGACTGTAGGGGTCTCAGGTCAGGAGCCGCGTGGCTGTGTTGACTGCTGTATGAGCTCCGAGATCCTGTCGGAAGAAATAACATATCAAATCAAAGGTCCTGGATTCCCTGATATTTTTCCTGACTTGTAGAGTAGAGCCGACTACAGGGTGTAGAGTGGAGATGAAATTTGAACAGATGTGTATCATATGAAGTTACACCACAGATAGGGTCAGAATCACAGATTTAGAGATGAGAAGAGATGAACTTTTTCTTTTAAAACAGTTTTTTTTTTTGGATCGTCTATGTTTTACCAAACTCAAGTGTCCCAGGAACAAATGTAACCTTCCCGTTTATATAATTATATATCACGTGCTCGTTGTATTACGACTACAAATGAGACACAACATGCAACAGCCAATCAGCTTTCTGTTATTGGTAAATCTCTCAGATTGTACCACAGACGTAAAACAGATTTTATTTTTCAGTTAGATCGAAGTGCAAGTTTAGCGATACTTGCTTTGAAAAAAATTCATTTAGGGCTCGGTTAAGGTTAATACGCTAACAACGTATTTGTGTGTGTGTTTTTGATATCCTGAATGTGGGTCTTAAATGTAATTCTTAATTGTGCTTAAAGGTTTTAAATAATTGACTTTGTGAAACCTGCAGAAACCCTGTCACTAGTAATAATGTACACATAATTGTTTCTAGGAGACAAAAGGTTCTAGCTATTTGTAGGGAAAACAATGGGATTATCACTAGGGTTGCACAATTATAGGAAATTTTCAAGAACGGAAACTTTCCATAGGAACTAATCTGGAATTAATGGGAATAAAGTGGAAATTTACAAAACTGCAGGTGAGCCAATTACAGGGAACTTATTAACTAATTTTGGTTAAAACAACCATATTTAATTCAATTTTAGTTGAATTTCTCTCCTGCACATTCATCAGTCACGTGCACACAGCACACTTACTGCAGGGTTACTGAGGCCACGCCCCCTACATACACTTGTGCATCCCTCCATAACATAACACACATCAGCAGCAGCAGCATTATTCAGCAGCAGCAGAATAATACCATTGCAGAACAAATACACTGACTAAGCAGACATGCATGTTAGATAATAATAAAAAAACTGTCTAAAATAAGACCATCTTCCACAAACAATCTCCGGTCACCAAACATCTTCCAGGCTCTGAATATCACAGGAATATTGTAGCCAATACCAAAATGCGTTCATACAGTAGCCAGCCAGTGAATCAGATATGCTAAATGTAAGCTAGCACTATTTCAATGACTATTTCTATGACAAATGATGAGGCTTAAAGCTCAAGCTGTGATGTTCCTTCTTCTACCTTCTGCTAGCCAGTTTTCTGTTGCTGTATCATACAGAAATGTAGTACTGTTAAAAGAAAAAACACATTACAATTTTTTATGTTTTAAAAAATAGTCTCATATGCTCTTCATTCAAGCCTGCATTTATTTGTTAAAAAATACAAATTAATTTTTTTATATTGTGAATATATGAAATAATATCTATAATTGTTCTACTTACAATTAAATCATAGTCATATTAAAAATCTGATTTTTAGAATCTGTATTCGTTTGCATGCATGTCAGCTTATGACCAAACAAAATGTTTATATTTATGTTTGTATGTGATATGGTTTATATAAATGTCCTAAAATTCCAAAGTAATTTCCATAAATTCTCAAAAACTCCTGGATTTTACCGGAAATGTTTTCAAACCTAATTATCACCCGCTCGACTAAAGACTCTTTTCCCAAAGAGTTCTAAGTGTCTCATCAATATCTCACAAACATTTTGGCCCATGATACACCCTTGAGGCACTCCCATACTGACTGATGTGTGCCCGTGTATACAGTGCAACACACAAAATCTGCAGATCTTGCTCCAGCTCTGCAGATGGGTAGATCAGTGTCGGGTGCCATGCCTCGTTCTGCCATAATGCAATTACGCAAATGTTCAGACAATAAGAAGCTGCAGTTAGAGTGGTTTCTCGCTCTAATCACCTTATCAGTGTCAGCCAGGCGACTGTCTCCACTCGCTAAACCAATTCCTCCAAATGCTGGGGAAAGATCTTCAGGGGGTTTCCAAAAAGCTCTGTAAAAACATTCACCATCTGGAGAGCACTGTCTACATATTCTACTTCACAGAGCAGCTGCTTTTAAACTCAGAAGAGTCTGAAAAACAGCAAGCCAGGCAAAGAAACTCGTGTTTGGGTGCCCTCCTGAGCTGTTAACACGGATACTTAACATTGAGAACGTATTAGACAATAGAGCGGGCGTAAATGACGGCGGTCGAAGCGTCGTACGTTTTTTTGCCCGTGCGCAGTGCAGAACAGGGATGTGAGCATTTTCAGACATTTCAGTGTGAATGAGCGACTTTTGGGAAACGATTAAATAGGAAAGTGTGGACGCGGAGAGTTGTTAGACAAAAACACTGCTTTCAAATGTATTCGTATTAGCGTTCGATAATGGTAGCCTCCCGCCCTGGATTGCTTCAAAGAAACCAGGAAGTTCCCAGACCCCACTTTAAAAACCGTGGCTCTAGGAATTGTTTTAAGAGCCAATTTTTGTATCCAAGTACTTCCTCCAGAAAGATTTGAGCAAAGCCAGAAAGACAGACAGACATCCAAATAAATAATGACACACCAAGAGAAAAGATAAAGTCCTGAACTGTGAGTAAGTAAGCTTTTCTGAAAGGCTAACTCTCACGAGGCAAGTTTTCCACAGCCAATTTGGAAACAAAGCATTTCGTCCAGGTAGATTTCATTAAAGGCAGGAAGACGGACAGTCATACAAATAAACAAAGACAACACACACGGACAGAGAAAGATAAAGTCTTGGGCTGTGATTAAACGAGCTCTTCACCAGGGGCAACTCTCACTAGGCTAAGCACTATGTCCAGGTAGTTTTCGAATGAAAGCTCTCGTCTTCACTCTCCTGTGCAGTTCCTTGTGTACATTAGCACAACATTCCCCTGAAGAGAACTTCCTTTAGAGGCTGTCGAAAGATCGACGTCAGTGCGGCTCTCGCCACATTATTCACGACATGATGAAACGATGTACGTGAAAAAAGAAATTCACAGGAGTTTGAGAGCTGTGGGAATGTGGGACTGCTACATATTCATTAGAAAGAGTTCAAAAACAGCTCTCTGTCACCTGGCGGACTGAAACGTGGAAAACTGCAGCATGCAGCTGAATCAAGGAAGCGAAGGGAAGAAAAAGAGACAGCCAAAACTGTCTTCAAGACAGGATTAGTGGTTCCTCAGCAACCACCACTTTCAAGCAATCCTCTGCAGTAAGGCCATGTCAGGGTCATGGTGGATCTACATCGAGGGAATATACCTTGTATGCAGGACATAATGAATACTGTGCGGTAGAAGATCTTCTCCTGCACAATCTGCCAGAACAGGTGAGGACTGTTTCTTGTTTATACTTTCTATTAGTTGGTTAGTTCATAACTCCTGACATTTAGTCATATTCCCATTAGATGTGTATCATTTTACCTCATTTTATCTTCACCAAGTTCCCATTTCCTGTCTGATGTTTTTGCTACTTATCTGCTGTTGTTTCAACATTTCCTGTTGGTTGGTTTCTGTTTCCTGTCTAAAGTTTCCTATTTCCTGGTTGTTCATTCCCATTTAGGTGTAAGTGATTCCTTCAGTGATTGGTGTTTCTTATTTATCCTTTTTATTCAATTTCCTGTTGACTGGTTCCATTTCCTGCTTGATATTATATTAGTCGATCATTTCAAGCAGTCTATAACTGCTTGAAATTTCCCATCAATCGTTTCCTATTTTCTTTTAGTTGGTTTCCACTTCCTGTCTAATGTTATTTCATGTTATCCAGTTCCCATTTCCTGTCTGATGTTTCTTATTTCCCCTCAGTTGGTTCCCATTTCCTGTTGGTTGCCTCCCATGTCCCATCTAATGTTTATTTCTATTTAATCGTTTCACTTTTTATTTGTTTCTTGATTCTTATTTCCAACAGGAAATTTCCTTTTCAGGCTTGATGTTTCCTATTTATCCCCATGTTACAAAATTTTCTTTTTGATTAGTTCCATTTCCTGTTTGATATTCCCTAATTCTCTCCATTGTTTCCCTATTTTCTGTTGGTTGATTTCCATAACTGCTTACCGTTTCCCATTTTCCATAATTTTCTCTCATTTTCTGTTAGTTCCTGTTTGATGTTACTTATTAACCCTCAATTGTTTTCCATTTCTGTTGGTTGGCTCCCATTTTCCATCTAATGTTTATTTCTACTCAGTTGTTTCCCATTTTCTGTTCATTAGTTCCCATTTCTTGTTAGTTGGGTTTCCGATAGATGAACAAACGGTTGGCTGGTTCGTATTTCCGGAATAATGTATCCCAGTTTTCCTCAATTGTTGCCCATTTCCCGTTAATTGATTTCCATATCTGCTTAATGTTTCCCATTTTCCATCATTTTTCCCCCATTTCCTGTGTGATGTTTCTCATTTCCCCTCAGTTGGATCCCATTTCTTGTTTGTTGGTTTCCAATAGGTGAACACATGCTGGATTCCATTTTCAGTAGATGATTCCTATGTCATGCTTGGTGCTTCCTATTTATCCTCAATTGTTTCCCATTTCCTCTTAGACGGTTTATATTTCCTGTCTAATGTTTCTTATTTCCTGATATCCGGTTCCCATTTCCTTTCTGATGTTTCTTATAACTCCTCAATTGTATTCCATTCCTGTTGCTTGGCTCCCATTTCACATCTAATGTTTCTTATTTCTACTCAATTGCTTCCCATTCAATTGAAAACAGAGTTGGTTTCCATTTCCATTCATGCAGCTCCAAACACTCAGTTGATCCGAGGGACTTTTCTCTGTTTTTAATCACTTTATAAACATGCTGATTCTCGCAGGCCGTGTTGAGGAATAGTTTTTTTTTTTGTGTAAACGATCATTTGCCCAGCACTCAGTAAGACTTCTCACTACTGGTAGTATCATTGTTTCCTCAAATGAGGTGACATCGAAAACTGCATCCTCCCACTCTCCATCAAAGCAAACCTCCATACTGGTTTGATGGACAGACTGCAAAAAACTGAGAACCACCTACTGTTCTATAAAAAAAACAAAAAGCAAAAAAACATTCCAGACTTTTCAGAAATTAATTTCAGGAACTTCTGCAGGTGAACAGACCAGGGTTTCACCCTCAACCTTTTCAGGATCGTATACCACCTGAGCCACTTCGGAGAAACAGATCTGACAGCTGAAGATGTGTAAATGGTGCCTTCTTTTCTTATATGTTCAAATGGCATGGCAGATTTGCAGCATTCTCACAGTAAACGTCTGAAAAGCTCGGGGCAACAGTAACACTGCGGTTCTGCTGTATTATTAAGCAAACCTACAAAGTGTAATTCTAAGAACAGGATAGTAACAAGACATAAAGCACACTAATGGAGGCATAAATTTCCTTCATTTCAGAAGAACACGCAGGCCTTTTCTCCGCTCCGTCAATCTGCTCAGTCTTCATTCGAAGTGTAAATTGTTCGCAAGCGAGATCGAGTATATTCTCATTCACGGCAGATCGTGTCCTTCTTTTTCCCACTATATGTTTGTGCTGATGTCCACTCTATGTAGCACGTTATTCTCACTGAAGCGGGATTACACCGTGATTCATCAGCAGAAAAAAATAAATAATGCCATGTTTTTCAGATTCGTCTGGGGAAACTCGGAACTGGGCCAAATCCTGACAAATGCCTCTGCGCGTAGAATCAAATCTTTTTCTAGTTTGTGCATCCTTTTTCCAGTCCATTATCTCAAATACAGACATCCAGTAACCCGACGAGGGCACTTAGACCTCCGACCTCTTCAATTATCATCTACGAAAGGTGACCTGGACGACTGAAAGGCTTCTCCGACAAACTCGATTCCAGTTTCATCTAAGCTTAAAAGCTCTCACCTTTCACCTAACCATCATCAGGAGCATGTCGTCTGACCAGAGAGAGGAGTTAAAGACATGCTGCATGCTCTGCAAGGGTTTCTGCACCACTTAATTCACCCATTTTATATCAAATTGGCTTTCAGTACCATTTTGGCTGGACTCTGAAATGCGCGAGGGCGTGGCTGGAGATACCGGTGGAGGAGAGGGAAAGGACGTTTTGCAGGAATGTAGTGTGGTTTTAGATGCTGGAATAAAAAATGGGGAAGGTCTAAGAGGCACTAAATGGGATTTTACACGCAGGCGATTTACGACGCCATCAACAGACATAAATGTCTCAATACAGAAAACTTCATCATCGTCTACGATAATATCGTAATTGTTGTTTTAGCGAGTAAATCACAAAACCCAAACAAATCCTAAACCTACAGAGTTTCTTCTTTCTTTCACTAAGTGATTCACTGCATTCAGAATGATCACAAATTCAAGATATGTGTACATTTAGATCATTTGATATAGTTAATCAATATCACATGCAAAATCAGCATGATTACAAATGTGATATTGATTTTATACACCAGTTCAATAAACAAGAAGTCAATATGAAGAGACTTATTTGGACTCCACATCACCTGTTTTTGCTTTGATTTCACAAAAAAAAATAAAATAAAAATCCAATCAAAGCCACAGCTCTGGTTTGCATCTCTGAGCAACATGATGGTGTTTAGTTCCTGAATCACTTACAAAAATGACTCGTTTATTAACACTGGATTTGAGTTCACATTTTAAGCATCTTCTCATTTTTTTGAGCTTCTGTTTCCTCTGAATTGCAAAAACTAATTTTATTAATTTTTTTTTATAATTTTATTTGCTTGGAAATAGCAAAAATGTCTTATTATTCTAATCTGAATGATTAAAAGTAAAAATTTGACTCGAAAATTATGCACACGTTTAGAACAAAAAACGGCTTTAAAAAGGTCAAAACCACTGTGAACTGAACACCACACAGAATATGCAGCATATCAAATATTTTAGGAGTCAGCTGTCGAAGGTACCAGCACAATAACATGCTCTTCAAAATATTTACCTAATTACTGTTAACGATAAAATAGCAAAAATATCGAGATAAAGTTTTTTGTCCATATCGTGCACCTCCAGCTTCAAAAGCGGCGTAAATAACAATCTGCCACTGAAGATCAAGAATTCAACATTGTATCGATTCGTTCCATCACAATCCCATTCCATCTTTTTTCTCTTTTTTTCACTGACAATTCATTAAAACTTGATAAATCCGAATCGCACAGGTGATGCGTGGAATCCGAGCTGTGCTCCGTCCACGCTTTGATTTTTGTGTCTCATGTGTCACTCTGTGGGTTTTATCAGACAGAACCCGATGTGCAGCAGGTTTTATAAACCTGAAATCGATGGCGCTGAGACGTCAATAACGCTCGGAATCAGGCTCGGAATCAGCTGTGCGTTTCCATACGACGTCTCGTGCCTCGGTGTATCGCTCCGTGGTTCTCGGGTTCTGTAGGAAATGACCTAATTATCGCGTTAAACATCAGGATCATTTTCACCTCCATCACAGGCTCGAGGCCTCGTGAATAAACCGAAAGCCGAGATTATTGAGAGCTTTTTCACGATTGTCGTTCCGACTCAAAGGCTGATTTCGGGCCGTGTTTTCCAGTATAAAAAGCATGGGATTGTGAGGATTTGGTGAAATATAATCAGATCAGCTCATCACCTTCTCTGTAAATATGTTCCTGAGCGTGGCTTGTGATCCTGAATGCTTTTTCTTTCATGATATCGGCTCCAGAGATGTGCAGCAATATGAAGTCCAGCAAAATGTGGTTTGAAAGAGAAAATGGGAGACTGTCATTACATACGAGTTGGAATCAAAAGGTTTCAGGACTAACGTGGTTCTGACCCACGTGCGTTACCACGTCTACGATTTCATCACAGACAGCAACTTAGCAGGAAGAGCAAACGTGAAATTCTGTGTGAAACATCTGCCACAGAGACGTTTGACGTTTGACATACGGCAACAATGAGTGCACGTGCACTTCAAGAGTGGAAGAAAATCGCTGGAAGTTGGCGAGAGATCAGAAAGATCTTCAACAACCTTCAACCCTCTCGAAAATGTCATGATGCTCGTCTGAGAACGTTCCACGTGATCTCACCTCCGCAACCACCCTACTCACCAGATCCGGCTCCTACGGACTTCGCCCTCATTGCGGAGATCCGGCGTGGATCGCAGAAGGTGTTTGACACAATTCAAAAAGTAGACTTCCAGGACACGTTCCAGAAGAACACTTAGAGCTCTGCATTGCTGTGCAAGAGGAATGTTTTGAAGGTTATAAATAAAGTACTTTAGAAACGTTTTGCTACCACCTCGTACATAGACTTGACACTGTTCCTCTAATTAATGAATTACAAAAACACACTGCTGATCTCGAGATCTCGTGAAATTACATGAGTTCAGCTTGTCATTCACACCATGGTCACGTTTCTTTCTAATAAACATCAAACACTGGCGTTATTTTATGGCAAATCCAAATAGATTTAGGACACAGCCGATGTCCTTCAGAGTCAGGATATCGAGATGAACAAATGTTACTTTTTCACCCAGATGTGTTACCTACCACAAAGTTTATAGCGCACAAGTGTATAGGACGTCTTTGAATGAATAAACTTGAACTAGGAGACCCAAACCTGTTCCAGCATGACAATGCTCCTGTGCACAAAGCCAGAGCCATGAAGATCTACTTTAAATGGGTTGGAGTGAAAGATTTCCTGCTAAAGAGCACCAAATCTACTGAACATCAATGAATGTGAATGCTGACTGGACCCCAGACCTCCTCGCCTCACCTACATCAGTAACTGACTTTACTAACACGCTTGTAGCTGACTGAATCTCCCCAAAATATATAGGAACATCTTCCCAGAAGAGTGGAGCTCATTATGACAGCAAATTAAAACTAAATGCGGGATTGGATGTTAAAAAAAGAAATATATAGCTCAACTTTTGTTAATAAAGTGTAAGTCCAAGAAATAATGTATTTGTGTGGAGTGAAAATAAGTTTCAAGCTCCACCAGTGTTCTTCTAAACATCACCCAAACCAGCAAAATCGATCTTCATAAGTAAAAAAAACAACATCATTATTTCATTATACATTCATTATTCTTTTCTAAATAAACAACTCCAGGGTAATCACACATTTCAGGATTATTTATTTTCCTTCTACAGCACACCGGTGGTGTGTTTGATTCCTAGGTATGAGAAATGAAAATAAATGGTTCCCATGTGTCAGTTTATTTCCAAATTCTGAACCGTATCTCCTCGTCAACTCCTGCAGACTGTACGGAGTAAAGCGTCCTCTAGCTCATTGACGTGAAAACAAAAGACAGCGTGCTGAAATGCAGCCACGGTGTTCAGAAAGAGATGCCAATACGGAAACGAGCTAGACAAACACTCCAGACACGCCGCCCACCAGATCAAAACACGGTTGGCACTCACCGGCGAGACTCCCGGGCCTCTGCAGAGTAGCGGTGGCGTACAGCTCGTGCGAAATCTTGTACTGCTCGGAAGAGTGCACCAGCCTCTTGGTGGGCGAGAGTGTGGCGTAGCTGCCTACACTGAGCTGCTGGTGCAGCGGCGAGGCGTTGTTAGACGGCGATGCCAGGCGGATGGGTGAACTCGAGGCAGGGCCGCCGGCTCCTACAGCATTTATAGGGGAACTGCTGCTGTAGGACTTTGCGAGCCTTGCAGGAGAGGGTTTGGGTGAGGAGGACGAGGAAGAGGAATGCAGCCGCTGGCTGGTGGCGTAGGCGGGAGCGTCCGAGGCCGAGCCCAGACGCTGGAGCTTGTTGGCCGAGCCGGTGGGCGTGCCAGAGGGCTGCATGGAGCTCAGGGGAGAGCTGAGGCGAGGAGCAGGCAACGTGGAGCTGGAGTAGTAGATTCCCGAGGCTGGACATGCCTGCTGTGGTTCAGGGCCATGGCTCTGTGGTTGAGCTGCACGACTCGACGTCACCTGCAAATAAATTACACATGGATTAGTATCAGGGTCTGTGACTGAAATTATACAGTAACCATTAGCATAATATACATCAAAAACAGAAATGATCAGTAAAAACCTGATTATATTTATTCATCTGTATAGATAGATAGATAGATAGATAGATAGATAGATAGATAGATAGATA
>JAAIIK010000033.1:3526255-3536318 GCA_014706435.1 Silurus glanis | reverse complement strand
TATGGAGAGGTATGGAGAGAGATGGAGAGGTATAAAGAGGTATGGAGCGGTATAAAGAGGTATGGAAAGGTATGGAGAGGTATAGAGAGGTATATAGTGTTATCTTTGGGACTTGACAGAATTGTTCCCAAAGCTCTTAATGCAGAAGATAAAGTGTAATCATGTCGTAGATTTCAAGACTGTGACAATAAATTATATTTTGCTGGAACTTAGACATAAAAGAAGCTGATATTACAGCAGCACAACTGTAGAGTTTGTTATTTTCCAATAACTCCACATCTTATTGTATTATTTCCCCCCAAATATAATTACAGTATTGCACATCATGAAACTGATCAGTTTATATATACAGCAGCTTTAAACTTTAACTTTAAATATCAATAAATCAGTGTGAATAGTGGATTGTGATTGGCTGGAAGGAGTTCAGGTGTGAATAGTGGATTGTGATTGGCTGGAAGGAGTTCAGGTGTGAATAGTGGATTGTGATTGGCTGGAAGGAGTTCAGGTGTGAATAGTGGATTGTGATTGAAGTTCAGAAGTTCAGCTCTGTTCTGATCCATTCAGTCAGTTTGGCTCTGCAAACATCAATATTAACAAATAAACAGCAGACTCTCTCATGTTGCTGAATAAACAAATGATCGCGGAGGAGATTTTATTTCTGTATAACTGTCCAGTCAAACAAGATGTTAATCATAGATTAGAGCTAATTATCATCAACTGGTCAAGCGCAAGCCTGAGGGCAATTAGATAAATATAAAATGTTTTCGAAAGAATGAGAAAAAAATGCGCACGCACACACACACACACACACACACACACACACACACACACACACACGCACACACACATGTACGTGTATGAGAACTAATATTTCCACCATGAAACTCTGACATATTTTAATAACAGTTTCCACACACTGCTTTGTTTCTCAGGAGGAGAATTTATATCATAGCAATGACAATTAAGGAAATGACTCCTGCTCCCGCGTGGCACGTTCAGAACGAGTCGCTTATTTCCTGCCTCGACTTGCCTCATTTCCCCCTAAATATCCAACCTGGCTGTAAACGTCCTTGCAACGATGCTGCTTACATTCTCCATGAATCTTTAATGCGCTGGAGGTGTTGGTTGGTTTTGCACACAGGCAGCAGGTTGAAGCCGATTAGGAGGTTAAAGCACATGACTCGATCGTGACTTAACCTTCTGTAAAGTCGATTTGGCGTTTCAGAGTTTCACACGAAGGATCCTCAAAATATAAAAAAAATAAAATTAGGGGGGTGCCAATACTTTTAAAATGGGAATGCGGGTGATATATATTGATTTTCTTTTGCTCATTTTCACAAATAAATTTGATACTAAGAATAAAACTCATCCCGAGAGGATTCATTTTAAATTTTATTTAATTCAGCTTGTGACTGAAATCTAAGAAACCCAGAGCGAGTCTGATTGCACGCTTGATTTTTGATAATGAACAGTAGCTGAACGATTGCTGCATTTCTAATGTAAATGATCAGAGCAGCAACAACACGGCCATTAGTGCAGGCTGGCTGCTCTCTCTACGCTGAGCAGTGCATTCTGGGAAAACCCTGGATGATAAATGTGAAGGATGGGATGATAAATATGTCATAAGGAGAAAAAAAGAGTTCCTGAGGATGTTTTGAGGGAAGTGAAAGCTCAGTGGTTAATAACATGCATGAGTTAAAATCCCAGCGCTATCAAGCTGCCGTGTATGGGCCCTTGAGAAAGGCCCTTAACCCTAAAGCGCAATACTTGTTCTGAACAGCAGGGGCGCTGCAGCTGTATCCAGGTGCAATGGCTTTACAGGTGCGATAGCAGTGAGGCGCTCCTTTTTTTTTTTGCTTATTATTTGTTTTTCCAGAATAGTATGCTTTCAATATCCTGAGGTCGGTGGAAAAATAGAGAGAGAAAGAGAAAGAGAGAGAGAGGGTAAACTCATTAGATTTTTATTTAATTATTTATTTTGTGTGCCTCCGTCTGTCTAAACTGATTTATCACCTCTGGGGTTTGTTGCTATATCAGCTGCGTTAGGAATCATCTGATAGTAAGAAGGGCAATTAGTGGCACTTTCTTCAGAGAGATGATCTTCAGTCAATCAAGAGACACACTCGACTGCAAACATGCGAAAGAGAAGAAGATGGAGGAGAAGGAGGAGAAGGGCGAGATGGATGTGCGACGTATGTGCTTCATGGCGACAACGCAAACGAGCGGCGACGATGATGAACGATCGGAAAGTTGCGGCGCATTAATATTCATGCTCATGCGCCTGCACTGCGCAGTCATTATTACACTTCATTGTGCTTCTTTTAGTCATTACGCTTCATCGTTATTCATTATAACAGTCAGAAGGCTGCGGGAAACCAGCGTGTATTTAGCTTCATTTCTTCCAGATTGCTCCATTATGAGCATTAACATCAACGGCAGCTTTCTTAATGTCGGGTCAAACCATTTAGACAGGACACACACACACACACACACAAACACACGGAAATGACCACTGGGTTTCACACACTGCATTGTACTGAATGCTGAACTGGTTGTAATGCACACAGACACATGCAGGCCACAAAACAGTACACAAAGTAAAGATCAAAAGTGACAAACAGGATGCAAAGTCTTTAAATGGCAGAGACAAAAGCACTGAGCGTTTACTTTGCATCGAGTCGAACTAATCAGCTGTCTCTGTGAGTAAGTCTGTAATTGGAAGCAGGTGTGACTGATCAGTACGAGAGCGGACGTGAACGTGTTCGGAGTTGAAGTTCAAAGGCCGTAGTTTCTGATGTGTAATGGAATCAGTTCGATCAATTTAACGGTGCCTTGTGAAAGGAGTCTCCAGTTTCAGTGCTTTGAAACTGTCAGAAGTAAAGCTGCATAAGTCTCCATGGTTTCTCGAGTGTTTATAGCTATAACTAACCTGTTTTTTTAAATGATGAATAATGTACACAAATGTAGTTGAGAAAAAGTACTGATTTATTATATCTATAACGTTCCTGTTATCAATTTGTCACAAGACTTTTTACTTAATCAATCGAGTTCGAAGCTGGAGTTTCTTCATCATTTATTCCTCTCTAAATGTTCTGTTGAACGGATGCTGAACTGTATGTTGGTGATCAGTAGATACACCAAGCGCTAATCAGAACACGTGTAAAATAGAGCATGTGCTCAATTCTGATTGGTGACTCGCTGCGTGTTTCACCAGTTACATTTTTACCCTCGTAATTAAAAAGAAACGACTGATTTCACTAAATGTAGTTCTGTAAAAAGTAAAATATTCGACTTTGAAATGTAGTGAAGTTACAGTAAAAGTTTCCCCAAGTGGAAATACTTCAGAAAAGCACAGATACGTAAAAAAAGCTTCTTAAGTACAGTAACGAATTACATTTACTTAATTACTGCCTGTTTCTTAGTATTAAATGTAACCATAAATGGATAAAAAGAAAGTTACTTAATGTAAAAAAAAAAACTGCAATTTGAATTTGCTGTTATCGGGAGAATGTTGTTTTTGTTTTTATAACATGATCTTACAAAAAATATTTGACTTCCTTGTGTGAAAAGTAACTCTGCCTTCATCACATCGCTGCGCTGTTGATGATTTTCCTGTACCAGAATGCCATGGAGGGAAAGAAGTAGCCTGTGTGTATTAAGTCTCTCGAAAATTCCCAGAGCAGGATTGGGTTGTGAATAAATATTAGAGAGACACAGATATGCCAAAAAACTTTGGTTATAAAGTTTGAAGTGAAATAATTAATTCATCCGGGAATAATGAAGAGACGACGTTTTGTTTCAAGATTAACTTCTGAACCTCAGCTTTCATCGTGAACTGTACAGTCTGAGACAAAGAGCACCAGATTTCTGAGCAGCATCATTGATGGTGTATGCACCACAGTTCGAGTTCAATTCTGGATTCTGATTGTTCAGATGGTGTGGATTCATTTTCTATATATTTATTAGCAACATCACGTTTGTTTTAATATGTTATGGTTTCCATAGTAACAGCTCATTCATTGTACAAGTTGCAGTTGTGCATATGGTGAAGTTTCATGTAAGGAGATGGTTAGTTAATGGAAGGAGTCTCCAGGAGTCGCCATCAGCCATAAAACCACCTGCCTAATATTGTATAGTTCCCCTTGTACCTTAAAAACAGCTCTGACCCCTCAAAACCGGGACTCCACAAGACCTCTGAAGGTGTCTACCACCAAGACCAGTCCTGTAGGTTGTGAGGTGGCGCCTCCATAGGTCGTATTTGTTAGTCCAGAAAATCTGTATCAAACTGTGATCTGGGGAATTCGGAGGCAGGGGGACTTTTGTTCCTCAAACTGTTCCATGTTTGCGTTTCTGCCGCTTCTGAAAGCTTCTGTCTTTTCGGACTGTGTTAAGCACCTTCTGCGATTCGCGCTGGATCTCTTCAAAGGTATCAAAAACGGCGAGCCGGAGCCAAATCTGCAGGAGCCAAATCTGGCGAGTAGGATGGGTGAGATCAAGTTTTTTCTGGGGAGAAACTCGCGTGTGAGATGAGCTCGGTGACAGGGTGCGCACGTGGTCAGAATAGCAGACGTGGTAACGCATGTGTTCGGAACAGCACCGGTTGCACGGCTCCCGATGAACACAGGACCATGTCTTTTGGCACACTTACTTATGAAGGTGGGTGCTTCCTGTGACTGTGCGCGCAGCCTTGTGAACCATCTGCTGATTGTTAGTTTCGAAACGTTTTGATACCACCTCATATATCACACCCCTTGACAGGTGCCATTGTAACGAGATGACTAATGTTCAATCTCACGTCGCCTGTTATTGGTTTTAAATGTATTATTATTATTATTATTAGTGTTGTTCTTTTTTTCTTTGTTTATTATTATTCATCTAGTAGTTTACTGATTTATTTTCTTAATGATTGACATCGGATGTATAATTATATTTCATTGTGCTTTTGATTGGCGTTCATTCCCGCTGCTTTCATTCAGAAAGAAGAAAAAATCAGGAACAGGCAGGTAAAAAGCAACAGATTTGCCTCTCTGTGCCGTCTAGACAATTGCGTCTAGCCTTTAACCTGAACATGCACCCTGTCCTGGAACATCACGTCTAGTCCAGTTATCCTGTGGCGGATTCATAGCATCGCTATTCGAGAAAAACCCACCTATTATTAATTCGAAGCCTCTGCGTCTCTCCGGTCTGAATTTCCAAACAGTACCTCTTTATGCTCAGTCCGATGTCAGGAAGAGATATTTTCTTCTCATTAGCCGATAAAGAACTCCTACTTCGTGTGCAGAACCACGTTCACTATTCACTGCTTAGTGGACGAAATGAACCATCACAGGGACGAGGGATATTAAAGGACGAGGCGGCTCGCTCTGTGATCTCGCTCACACAATGATCATGGCGGCTTTTTTTTATTCCGATCTGCCGACCGTCAAAAATTTCATCTAATGCAAGACTTGTTAAGGCTTCATTCCTGAAAAATCGCCAACCACAGAGGCTTTTTGTGCGGATTCAAGCACAAGCACAGTAGAAGCTAAATATATAGTGTTTAAAGCTAACTAGCTAAACACAAGTATAAATAACACACTAACCAGTGGGAGGGTTTTAGAAGTTCTATTCTCAGTTTTTTGCTTTATCAGTGTTATCAGATTAGATTTTCAAAGCATGCTAAGTACAGCTACGTACCAACACTCACCAACAGCACTGACGATCTTTGCAATATTTTCTTCCAAGCTGCATTTTTCTTCTAATGTCCCAGGACACAATGACTAAGATGATCGGATATAATGAAACAGGTTTCTTTTCCACTTTTGTGGATTAAAATCGGACTGAGCTTGGATTTATAGTTTTATCGTGTACACTATTTGGAAAAAAAGCATGGGGACACATAAGTATAGGGCTAAGTATGTAAGTATGGGGCTTTTCCAGCCATATCTAGTTCCTCCCCAAACTGTACCCAAAGCCAGTTCCATAAAGATCTGCTTTCCATGAGTTGGAGTGGAAGATCTCCTGCTATAGAGCTTTAACCCTATTAAACACCTCCTCAGGCCTCCTTACCTAACCTACATCATTTATACTTGAAATTCTTTTACCGCATATCACAGCAATGTTAGAAAGCTGGGGTCAGAGCACAGAGTCACCATGATACAGCACCTCTGGAGCACAGAGTGACAGCTTGGAGATACTGGGATTTGAACCCCTGACCTTATGAGTTGTAACCCATGGCCTTAACCATCATCTTATGCTCAGGCGTCTGCAAACTTTTGTTTATATCATGTGATTTGCACAGAATGAAGAACAGACAGAGCATTGTACCTATTCTGTTGTGTAGCCCCCCCCCCCTTCACCCCTCGGTAAAGAACTTTAAACACAACGACGTTGTTCCTCATTACGCTTCCTGTCCACAATCCAACGATCCCTCATACGTCACAACTCGCTAGGAAACGTCTCAAGAAAACACTCGCCTTAATGTTCACACGGGTCTGAGTTCAATGTTATAACGCAAACAAAGCTGGAAGGTTGAAATCTCCATGGTGTTTAATGCCGTATGACTTTGTGAGGAAAAAGAAAACCGAACGTTAATCTTAATATTTCAGTTGAACGAACGAACGAAAACGGAAAAAAAATAAACGCAAAAAAACCCCACAATCATTTCCCTGCCGGTGCTGTGAGTGACACGCAGGTTCTGCTTGTTGAATGAGAAGGTGAAGAGGATGACAACTATGAAACGGCTCTCTTAGAGAATTGTGTATGAGAGCCTGGCACATTTGCACTCCTCCCTCCCTCTCCCTCACTCCCACTCTCCCTCTTTCTCCCTATCTCTCTTTGTGTTGTTGCCTCTCATTTTCTCTTTCTGTCAGAGATGTTCCTCCCCTGAGCACTGCAGATGTGCACACGCAAACACACACACACACACACACACACACACACACACACACACGCGCGCACACACAAGCACACACAGCTGACAACGAGAAGCTGCAGGAGGTGGCCGAAAAAAAAAAAAGACAAAGCAGGAATTTCTCCATCCGCAGAGGCACGCAATTTAACTCAGTATAAACATACACTACCACGTCAAAAGTATTCAGACACCCACCTTTTTCACCTATTGTAGATGTGGTTCTCCAACCAATTGTTCCCACAAAACTTTGAGGCACACGCTCGTTTAGGACGTCTCTGGATGCGGTAGTTCAAACTAGGAGACCCGAACCTGTTCCAGCCTGACAATTCCCCCAGCTGGTATAAAAAATTTTCTAGACTTATTACACAACACGCCAACAGATGGCAGCACAAGGCTGCACGCACAGTCGCAGGGAGTACCGACCTTCATAAGTCATTGGCCAACTGGTTAACTAAGTCAACTGGTGCTGTTCTGACCACGTGTGTTACCACATCTGCAAATTTCATCACGGAGAACAAGTTAGAACAAAGAGCAAACGTGAAATTCTGCATAAAACTGGCCAGATCTTCCACAGAGATGTTTGACACCACCCGATTTTTTTAGCGTTGCTGCGAGGTGTTTTTAGCATCACATGCGCTTTATTAGCGGAAGAACATCACTAAAAGATGAGAACAATCCACATCCTCAAGTGTGATTTAAACGTGCACCGTGTTGCTACGGGTTCGTCCCCAGGATGCTGACCCTCGAGCAAAGTCTACCATGCTCATCGCCTTTGTTTCTGACATTCGCACCATTATGCATCAAGAATTCGTCCCCAGGGGGCAATAGTGAGTTCTATTTGCCAGGTGTTAAGGCGTCTGAGGGAGGACATTCTGCGAAAGCGATCGGATCTGTGGAGCGCTAGTCTTGAAACTTTTTGTTGATTGGCCAGAAGGAGTTGATGAAATGAAATGGAATGGAATAGAATAAAATGTGTGTTATACAGTAACAGGAGCTCTGACTGAAAAGCAGACACAAATTACATATTAAAAATGAAATAACCGAAAGCTGCGTGCACACTTTATTACTTAAGATGTAAAAAGATGTAAAAGGTCGCAAACACACAATATTGCTGAGTGCCGAGCTAAAAACACATCCACCCACAGCCTCCACGTGACACACCCAGTCGTGTCTACTGTCAATTATCCATCACGTACCCTCCAGATTTCTCCTCACTACATTACTGGCATGTTTTTACTTTAATGATGTAGTTACCAGGCTTGTCTTCTAGTGTTCACAAATCTGTCATGTTGTTCATGCCTGCAGCCGACACACACACACATACACACACACACACACATGCTATCCTGGTTCATCTGGTTCAAATAGATTAGAAGAACGAATATGGTGACATCAGGGAGATCACCAGCTGCTCCACGTTCCCCCGCGAGCCTCTGAGGAAAAAGGAAAAAACAAAGTGTGGTGGTTCTTCGCTCTCAGAGCTCAGGTGCTACATTACTGTATAAAGACCCTCTCTGCATTAGTAAGTCTTTCACAGCTTGGCCCTGAAGGTGATGTTCTTCAAGAGAGAAAAAAAACACCCCACACACAATCTTTTTCTTTTTTTTGACACAAAGAACCACCACGACTCTTCCTACTCGTTTCTAACGAACCCAATTAGTTTGGAAACAAGGTGAGTAGTGTCTCCTCGTCATCTCACTCAACCTCAGGTCATCTGACGCATGTGCGTTGGGTAGAAAGTCACGACGTGGGAAGAGATAAACGAATGACATCTGGTCTCATCTGGGACTCGTTATCAGCTGAGGTTTGAAATGACTGCTGAGTCATGAGGGGTTTTTTTGGAGCTCATGGGTGGTCGCTAGTGGACATTCTTATCTTTACTTCACTGGTAGGACCAAAAGAGTGGAATATCACCACAGAGCTGGCGATAAACCGTTTGATAAGAGGTTTTATTTATTGACATATCGATCCAAAGCAGCGTTACGCTAATTCTGATGTACAAATAGACTCCTAATGAAAAGCCAGAAGGAATGAAGCCATGTGAAAAAGATTTTGAGAAGATCTGACTATCTCCTCATGTGACATAGGCGTTAGACCATTTTAATGCTCTCTGCTTATTCAGGCTGTTATTCACCTCCATATCATGCATCCAGTAACGCTCACCTACATAGGTGTGTATCATCACCTTACTTATTTTCAACTCTGTGAAACAGCAGTCATCTACAGCATGCACAATCTTACAAATGGAGGCGTCCTGTATTTATTAGGGATGATGAGAATCACTGATTCGCATCGGAGCAGTGTTATAAAAGCTAACGATGCGATGCACCCATTTAAAAAAGTGGTACAAGTTGGCATTTGTATCACAATGCGTCAGTAAAAAAACGATTTATTTATTCTCATTATCACTAGATGCGCTTTGCTTTTATTATTTAGAAAGTGAGCAATAATTTGTGACCATTGTCTTCTACGTAGACCGATTTCTCGAGCGTGTTCTCTCAGCACCGCTGCTGCTACGTAAATACGACGTATCGCAACACTACGCCGGCCGAGGCGTGTCCTGAGAGTCACGTAGAATACAGATTAACATGGCAGAGGTAGAGCTGTAACTTCCTGCACACACAACAGGAAAAGAACGTCCCCCAAAGAGTCTTTACACATGAACTGAGGTGATTAAGTAATGTGTGATTAAGAGTCTTGATCCAAAATGATAATATGAACATTATAGATATAATAAATCATAATATTTTGGATACTTAAGTACATTTGAAAGCAAAAACTTTTGTACCTTTACTCAAGTGAACTAACTGGAGTCATATTTTACAGAGTGGATCCCTACTGTACTTCTGACATGGTTATGGAGATCATCTACAGATAACGTCTACAGATGTATGAAATGTAATGCAATATGTATGTAATGGTCATTTGTATCACTGCTGTCATGTTTTTGCTTCTAAAACCATCTCCTAAAGAATTCACCAGCACACAGAGACGCAGAAGGGTGAGTGAACAGAGGACGACTGGACAAAGCACAAAATCCTCTGTCTGTAAATGTGCTGACGATGTGAAAGTTTGAAAGGGCGTGTTGCAAAAGACTTTTTGCCCACACACACACACACACAGACGCACACACTCACACACACACACGCACACACACACACACACACACAC
>JAAIIK010000033.1:3500253-3511864 GCA_014706435.1 Silurus glanis | reverse complement strand
ATTATTATTATTATTATTATTATTATTATTATTATTATTATTATTATCCAGAATTTTACATCACTGTAGAACAATGATATAAAATCATGTGCAAAGGAAATTGTTAATAATGTTTTTGTGTTATTGGGATGTTCTGGGTTTTGGCCCTGATTTATTGAAGTATTTGTTTGATTGATTCTTGTTTTTCTATTTTATGTTTTGTTTTATTCTCGGCTTGCTTGGTTACCTGTGCTGGTTAAAAAGGCATGGTGTAGAAGAAGTAGCAGAAGAAGGTGTAAAGAAAAGTGCACTTCACGTGTTTACTAGCTGAAGTGCAAGACGGTGTGTTCCAGACACAACAATTACAGCAAAATGTTTGTCCATTTAACACTCGGGAAGCTTTGCCCTACTGATGTGATTCAATGCAATAAAATGAAATGGAAAAAAATATGATGCTCTGCAATTCAGTATGTTACTGTTAGATAGTTCACTTTTATTTCTTTGGTTCAGACCGACAACAAATAATCAATTTACTTAAGTGCCTTCTGACTTCTAACACTTGGCTCTTTCACAAACACGCCTTTGTAGTGCAAAAAAATAAATAAATAAATAAAATAAAATATGAAATACAACCAGACGTTCTTTTCCTGTTCTGTGTGCAGGAAGATGCAGCTCTACCTCTGCCATGTTAATCTGTATTCTATGTGACTCTCAGGACACGCCTCAGGCTAGGAGCTTTCAGGACACGCCTCGTAGTGTTGCGATACGTTACATTCAAGTAGCAGAAGAAATCAATCTACATAGAAAATCACAAATTATTGCTCACTTTCTTAATAGAGCCTCTAATAATAATTGTATATAAATAAATAGTTTTTTACCGATGCAAATATGTTAAAAATGATGCATCGTGATACAAATGCTAACTTGTATCTAATGCACATTATTTTTAATTGATGCATCGCTTTTCTGCCAATGCACCGATGCGAATTGTTGAATCTTACCATCCTTAGTGCACTTCCATTGTCCCATACATCACATTGTGCACACAATTGGCTAAATGTAGTCATGTTTTTTTATAGAAAAGACAAGGATTTTATAAAAAAAAAAAAAGTGCATACATGCCTTTTTGCAAAAGAGTTCAAGCAAGTATTCACATCACAAAAATAACCTTTTATAAAAAAAAATAAATACAGTCTTATGAAAGTCTGTTCATATACATACCGTATCAATAACAATAATTAATTTAATCTCCACAATAGCAGAAACAAGAAGTTGCCAGTTGAACCAAACGTGTTACTCTGCATAGGGTCCAGGGCGAGGATGGAGTGGACACCTGATTCGTAGTTCACAGTCAAGTTCAGGAAGACCAGGAAGTAAAAATTTTGACCAAACAGGGCCAGTCTTATATTATTACAGTAAATAAATTGGAGAAAAAAATTTAGAAACATGGTGGTGGGTGCATATGAAAGAAGCAACGATCGGTCTCAATGCTCCAAACCTTTTCCGAGGACTTGTTACACACACACCACCTGTAGAAGCGCAGCAAGACTGCGACAGTAACGTCAGAATGAGAAATCCGAAAGCACTGTAGCACTACAGGTTTTATTGGCAAGCAGGACTTTGGGGAGTTCCACCATGGCAATGCTACATCAGAGCAGAAATTTAACAAGACCTAAACTGGGCAGCATCATGTCATGGCTACCATTCCTCGTGCACAGAGGAGATCCCACTGTCTTGTCCAGAGCAGCCTTAACCTCATTGTCTTTGCCACAAAAAACAAAGCAAAACAAAGGAGCCGGCTAGCAGCATAGAAGAAGAGAATAGTATGGAGTGATTTCCCCACAGATTGCACATGTCGGAGCAGCGAATTGGAGAAGAAGGTCTGGCAAACATCGCTCTCCATCCTACGCTGAATGTCAGTTCCACCCCTGAGTTAATGCAGGGAGCCAGACGAGTGCCGGCTCACAACAATGCCGGGATAAATAAGTGAAGCAAGCCAAGCTGAACAAGGGCAGCTGATGCTGGAGAACATCGCTTAATACCCAGCTCTGTGAGGAGTCTGAGAGAACACACACACAGAGATTGAGAAAAAAAGAAATAAAGAGAGAAAGATACTGTAGTCAGCCTAAAGATTAATTGAAAATGAAGCGATGGCCACCTTGTTGCTTCTCCAGGGATCAAGCGACTGATCTGGTGACACGAAGCATCGATGTACACCGATTTCACACCATGCAGACTTCTTTTTGTTCCAAGCGAAAGTCTAACATGTAATTACTTTCGCTTTTGAAAAGCGAGCGGCGTATCGGTGCCGAGGCCTGACATTTCATTCCTGCAGCACAGATAAGACATGTAAAGCTCCGAAGCTCTCACAAACCTCGCATCGGAAGAAGTGAGCCAAACGTTTGGAGAATTACACCTCTGAATGCACGAGTAAACAAACAAACAAAAAATCTCCAATTTACTGAAATGCTCCAAAAAGCATGCGAGGATGTAACTGAGATGGATCTCAAAGAACAGGAGAGTAAAGGCCAGAGAGAAGAAGAAGTGTTTGCAATGCGTTTCAATTCAGCTGTAAAACCTGTAACACACTTCCAGGGTAGAAATGGAACCAAAGATCCAAAATCTCACAACTAACCTCTGCTGAAAGGAGAGATCTATACTGTATAACTATATTAATGGAAGGAGTCTCCAGTGTCAGAGGTAAAGCTGCAACTTTTGTAACTCATCATGACAGCGAGGTTTGTGGTTCTTTGCAAATTCTCAGGAAAAGCTGTTTTTTTTTTTTGTCTTATTATCTTATAGGAAGTAAATGTAATTCGTTACGGTACTTAAGAAGCTTTTTCAAGTATCTGTACTTTACTGAATATTTCCATTTGAGGAGGCTTTTACTTGAACTTCACTACATTTCAAAGTCAAATATTTTACTTTTTACTCAACTACATTTAGTGAAATCAGTTGTTTCTTTTTATTTACGAGGGTAAAATCGTAACTGGTGAAACACGCAGCGAGGGTCGAGGGTCATCAGGGTCGAGCGCACGCTCTGTTTTAATTTTGATTGGCACTTGGTGTATCTACTGATCACCAACATACAGTTCAGCATCAGTTCAACAGCAAGCAGAACATTTAGAGAGGAATAATTTATAAAGAAACTCCAGACTCGAACTCAACACAAGGTTTTGGGCTCATGATAATTCGAATAGATATCATCAGTGTTTGACTCATTAATATTTTTCTATTTATAGATCGGTGTGCTGAGAGACACTTTAGAGTCTTGTGATAAAACTTATAACAGGAAAATTATAGCCATAATAAATCATAGCACTTTGGATACTTAAGTACATTGGAAGGCAAAAACTTTTGTTCTTTTACTCAAGTTTAAAGGGACACTTTTACTTTTACTCCAGTCATATTTTAAAATTTCTAATTTAACTCAACAACATGGTTTGTGTAGTTCGTCCCCCACTGGTTTGTGGAAAGTGCACAGAAAGAATGCACAATTGTTCTTCCTAAATCCTGGTGCAAGTCTACATGGACTGTCTGGACTAAAAAATAAATCCTGCTCACTTTTCCTTCCAAAGTAAAAATAATGTCTAGGAGAAGCATTCAGCCAAAAGTCCACCGGCTGCAGTCTAGCCGGAGTGTCAGATCTGCCCTCTGCAGTGCCCTCAAGAGTTACACCAGACATTCTTCAGCCTGTCAATGAGCACAACTCCATAAATGTCACACCAGGTCGTGTTTCCGAAATGCCTGCCTTCCTTCCTTCCTCTTCTTTCTCCTGAGTCCTGAGCCTAGCTGCAGGGAGGATAGGGCTCGGCTCTGATCCATGTCCACCGTCCCTCCCCTGGAGCACTGAAGCGTCTCCTCCTCTTCATTCTGCAGGACCACTACAGAGCAGCTCTGCTGAACCAGTCCTGACATGGCTGTCAAACACTCACCCGCTGCACTCTCTCTCTCTCTCTCTCTCTCTGTCTCTCTCTCTCTCTCTCTCTCTGTGTCTCACTTTATACCTTTTTTTTTTAAAGTTCTTCCCCTATTTTTTTATCATTATGCTCTCTCTTTCTCACGTCGTCTTTCTTACCCACATTCCAAAAATCCAATCCAAATTTGTCTTTGATAAATGAAATATTAAAAATTGGATAAACAGATGGAGAAAAAACAGTAATACCAGAGGAGCTGCAGGAAATTTACTAATCTGATTGGTCAGAATGGTTCCATAATCTTTTTAAAAACAAAACAGCGATCCTTATTTTTATATACAGTTATAGCAGCTGTAAACACCCTTTTCTTCACTTTCCTTCTTTCTCTTGAAGTTATATCTGATAAAAAAAAAAGTCACTGCTTTTAAACGCGATTACAACTATTTATGCCTCTCTAAACGAAATGAGCTGTTGCTATAGAAACGATAACATTTTAGCATCTTCTGACCAATCAGCATTGAGAATACCTCAGCACTGTGGTATTACAGAAATAAATACTCCTCACTGTCTCTACAGAATATCTCTACATTCACTATATAGACAAAAGTAATGAGACTCCTGCCATATGTAGTTCTTCTCCAAACTGTTACCACAAAGTTGGAGGCACACAATTTTATCGGACGTCTTTGGATGTGCTATAATAAAACTTAGAAACCCAAACCTGTTCCACCATAGCAATGCACCTGTGCACAAAGCAAGCTCCATGAAGATCTGCTTTACAGTGAGGAAGATCTTGAGTGGCCTGCTATAGAGTGCTGAAATCTGCTATAGAGTGCTGAAACTTTAGGATGAATGTGAACGCTGACTGCACCCCAGGCCTCCTCACCTTCTCACCTCCTTCAGTACCTGACTTCACTTACACCTTTGTGGCTAAATGAACACAAATGTCCGCAAGCACACTCCAAAATGTAGTAGAAGATTTTCCCAGAAGGGTTGAGGAAATTACGTGAGCAAACCGGGAATAATGTCGAATGCGATGCTTGAAAAGCACATTCCATACTTATGACCGGGTGTCCGCAAACTTTTGGAAAAATTCACATGAAAATAGAAATAAAAAAGTATTCCCAGAGAGAGCTGCCTGAGGGAAGAGGTTTTCCATCAGTGGTATGGACAAGACTCCGGCATCAGCTGGCATGAACAAAGGTGGAGGCGTTTGCTTTTAAATCAACAACAGATGGCATGCTGAAGTTAATGTGCTGTCCTAATCTTGGGCATAAAACTAGAAGCTTCTTTTGACCACATGCAGCCATTTTCCCTCTGCATTACTTCATAAATGAATGACTGCGTACTAAAACTGTAGGCTGAAACAGATCTACTATACTTCTGATCCAGTTTCACAGCTGCATGTTTTATTCAAATGTGCAGTATGTATTTTACATACTGTATAAGCTGTAAATCATACTACAGCAAAGTGAAAGTGTTTATAAAGAAACGTGCTTTATATATTATTAGCCTTTACCTTTACTATACCTTTCCTACACTTTAATACACAATACTACAGTATGCAATACTATAAGTATACTGTACTGCACTAATATACATAACTCTACTATATAACTTCACAATACTGTAATACACCACGCACTATATACAATACTATATATTTTAATATTACAAGTCTACTACACTACACTATACTACACAATACTGTACTATACAATACTGTAATACACTATTCAATACTTGTTTCGGTAATTTATTAGACCACACTATGCTATACTAAAGCACACTTTACTACGCAATACAATAGTATATACAATACTATAAAATATGTGATACTATAAGTTTACTACACAATGCAAGACTACACTACGCTATAAAACACTGTACTACACTACGATATACTATAGTACACAATACTGTACTACAATAAGATATACCATAATTATACTCAATTCAATTGAATTAAATTTATAAAGTGCTTTTAACAATGCACATAGGCAGCATTACAAAAATAAGCAAATTGCAAAAATACATTTTAGCGTCGTAGCTTAGTCCCTACAGGTTTAACCTAATGAGCAAGTATACGACAAAATACTTCACTAATCCACACTATACTATACTACACAATAGTATACTACACTAACCTACTGTGTACTACACTATGCACTACTATAAGTACACTACATGATGCACTACACTCTTTTTGATTTGATCAAATAAATGCAGGCTTGAATTATGAGCATAAACAATTTGACCAGCACTTTACTTCTGTATGATTACAGAAAACTGGAAGCAAAAGGTAGAAGAAAGAGAAGAAAGAGCAGCACACCTTGAGCTTGCAAGCCTCATAAATTGTCAATGAAATAGTGCTTACATTTAGGCATTTTGGTATTTGCTAGTTAAACTATAATACCATTGATAAAATATATTTCCCAAGTAATACCAAAATTTACTGAAATGAATGTAATCAGACTCAAATGCAGAACTGCGGCTTCAGTTGTTTTTTTTTTTTTTGTTTTTTTTCGATCTCTCACATAAATGGCACGGTGCCTGTAGGGGGCGTGGCCTCAGTAACCCTGCAGTAAGTGTGCTGTGTGCATGTGATTGATGAATGTGCAGAAGAGAAATTTAACAAAAATTGCTTTAAAATTTAATTTTTAAACATACTTATGCTAAAAGATTTACTTTCAAGTTCCCCATTATGGGCTAACCTGCAATTCTGTAAATTCCCTGTTTATTCTAATTAATTCCCTTCAATTCCCATATATTCCTGTTAATTCCTATGACTAGTTTTGAAAATTCCCAGAATTTTGCAACCCTAATACCCTAATTTTTCTATAGCAACAACTCATTTATAGGGATCTGAAAGGAGGATGTGCCAAATAATCTAATAATAATAACAATAATAATATAAATAAGAGGGACATTGAAAAAAAAAAAATTCTGTCAACAGAGGTTTATTTAACATTTACGGAATGAGTCTCCAGTTTCAGCTCTTTTTAATGGTCAGATGTAAAGCTGTGGGTTTTTTTTTTTTCACAGATTTTCACAGATAAATGTTCTTAAATAATTATTTAATTAAAGAAAGAAAGAAAGAAAGAAAGAAAGATAGAAAGAAAGACACAGATATGAAAGGTTTTTACATCACTTTCTACAGCTTTTACGTTCCAGAAATGCAGCTTTCAACTCTCTATGGAGCAGATTTATCTTACAACCCTACAACACACACACACACACACACACACACACACACACACACACACACACGACAATTTTGTGGCGAAAACCCCTCACTGTGTGCCTCACTGTGGAGCGTCAGTGATTTTTTTCTGTGAAATGATTCAGAACATGAGCATGTGTCTGGGTTTATGAATGAATTCGGCAAAGTGAAGATTTAATCGTATGCAATTTTGTCCAATTAATTATCTCTTTGCTCAGTGGAACTAACAACAGCAGCGTACAGAGCTGAGCTGTTTCATCACACCCATCATTAAAGTGATTAAATATGAACATTTTTTCTGAAAGGACGTTGTCAGTGCTGCAGATTTACTTAATAAATATCAAACTGTGACTTGATTTCTAAACGTTTCCCCACCACATATTTGACTAAGATCAATTATATCATGAGCCATGGGTCACGATTCACCACGGTACTGGATAAATATTACACAGGTAATAAAAAAAAACATTTCCCTTGATTAAAATCCAAAAAATAATTGCTGTCATTTATAAAAACCATCAAGCGTCTAATTTGGTGTTCGGATCGCGCCTGACTGCTCGGCTTCTTAAAATTCAGCTCGAACGTCCGGCCGATCGCAGCTCCATGACTGACTGATGACTCCAATTTACTTCAACCTAATGTCAAATATTAAATCCTAAATTATGCATTTTAGTCTCCTTCTATGGTGTGAACAAAAAACTGCAGAGGAACGAAAAATGTAAGAAATATTTCTTTCTTTTTTCTGTCCTCAGTGATATTTGTATTTATGTACTTTTCCTTTCTGAAAGTTGCTGTAAATGAATACTTAGTACTAAATACTCCTGAATACTGAACACTAAGTAGTGAATACTGAACACTAAGTACTGAATGCTGAACATTGAGCACTGAATAGTGAACACTTAGTACTGAATGAGGAACACTGAGCACCAAACACCAAGTACTGAATCCTGAACACTAAGTACTGAATATTGAAAGTTTTGTATTGAACACTGAGCACTGGACATTGAATACTGAACACTATGTACCTAAAAACTAACTCTGAGCATTAAATACTGAATACTGAACACTAAGTCCTGAATACTGAACACTAAGTACTGAATACTGAAAGTTTTGTATTGAACACTGAGCACTGGACATTGAATACTGAACATTATGTACCTAATAACTAACTCTGAGCACTAAATACTGAACACTGATTCCTGAGTACTGAATACTGAGCACTCACTACTGAACACTGAAAACTGAGTTTTGAACACCAAGCACTGGGCATTGAATACTAAAATCTGAACACTAAATACTGAATGCTGCACAATGAGAACTAATTACCGAGCACTGACTACTGAGACCTGAAAGCTGAGCACTGAGTAGTTATTAATGAAAAATGTAGTATTGAACACAGAGCACTAAACGGCGACTACTGAGAACCTAATACTGAGTACTAAATACTGAAAACCGAGCACAGAGCACTAAACATTGAAACACTGAGTAGGTAATTAAATAGTGAAGTGCCTGGCAGACAGACGACTCGGGCTTTAGCCCAAACCCAGACGTCCCACGGCTCTCACTGCCGCCTCCGCTGATTTGTTTGTTTCAGAAAGAGCAGATGATTGTGATCTCCACATGCAGCCATTCAGGACTAAACGAGTAAAAAAATTATGCTGAAGCAAAGCCGAGCGGTGGCTAATAAAAAATGCACTGCTGAAGGTTCTGACAACTGACACTGAGAAACACCAGATAACTTCAAGCCAACTGTCCTTTTCACTCAATACATCACATCTCTACTGCTGCTGAGCACATGCGATCAGCTTCCTGTGGGAACAAAGGATTAGTGTATGTGTGTGTGTGTGTGTGTGTGTGTGTGTGTCAGAATGATAGAAGATGTTGTCTTAGTCTTCATCTGGAGGTACAAAGCTGTATAAAATGTCTTTGAACTAGAAGATCCGAAACCTGTTCCAGCATGACAATGCCCCTGTGCACAAAGCCGGCTTCATGAAGATCTGCTTTCCATGGGTTTGGAAGTGTGTGGAAGATCTCCTGCTTAAAGAGCTCCAACCCTATTGAACAACCCTATTGAACAAGATGAATGTGAACATTCACTGCACCTCAGGAACCTCCTCACCTCTTGGAGAATCTCCACAACATCTAGTGGAACATCTTCCCACAAGAGTGAAGCTTATTATAACAGCAAATAGGGACTACATGTGGAACGGAATGTTCAGGAAGAACGTACCAATCTTTTGTTCAGTTGTCCACAAACTTTTAGGCTATATAGTGTATATGATCAAAATGTATTTTTAAGGTGCATGTAAAACACCAGCTCGAAAACTGACCTGGACATTTCAGATAAAATGTTCCTCATGGGAGAAATGTCTTCTTTTTAGCATCACAGAAGAACATTTTGAACGTACTTCATCCTGATGTTGGTGATGCTAAGGATTTAAGAAAAGCTCCTCTGAGACAGTTTCTCGTTTCTCATAACGAAGCGCAGCTTCCCATCATCCACGCTATCTTAAGCAGCAGTAATTAGCCAAGAAGAGACGTGAAATCTCTGCGTTAGTTCCCCTGATTCTCACAGCGATTGTTTTATTCCTCAGTGTTCCGAGTGTCGGCGCAAAACTGTCCATCGTGTGAAAGCTGTTGAGTAAACTTCGAGGTGAACTGTCAAGATCACAGCGTGCTGAAACTCAGTCAAGTAAGAAAGAAATATTTGAAAACATTTTGGGTTTAGATTTGTATTTTGTGTGTGTGTGTGTGTGTGTGTGTGTGTGTGTGTGTGTGTGTGTCGGGGGGGTAGACACCTCAAACATCATAGCATGTCTCGCAGATTAAATTACACATACTAGATCATCTAATCCCAGTAATTATGTTCTGCCTAATTAGGTTCTTTGAACACAAGCGAGGACGTGATTAGTACAGCAGGATCTTTTGAGTTGTTCCAGATAATTGTGCGTTCACGTGTTGCTTGAAAAGACCATATAGTATATCCATGCTAGAAAATATGGGAGGTGGTAGATCAGTTATTCATTCAATGGACTTTAGATCTGAAGTTCAAATCCCAGACACACCAAGCTGCCACTCCTGGGCCCCTGAGCAAGGCCCTTAACCTCACAGTGCTGCCATCTGTTGCCGTGTTACAAAACTAATCTCGACAATTTTTGATACCACCTCATAAAGCCTGATCTAATCCTAGATGGTCCAGAATGAGCTCTGATGTCAAATCAGCTCGAAATCATGTCTTTTCCACGTAAGAACAGAACCGTGAACAGTCATGAGCAACAAACGCAATACAAACAGTGAAAGGGTTTGCCACTCGTACATATGCTGATCAATTGTGAATGTGAAACCGTGGCTGATGAGAAGGAGACTCTTTGGAAATTTTTCCTCTAAATATTTTTAGTTCATCTTAGTGGTAATATTTGTCAAATATTTACATAGGGCCAGCATCTTCTTTTTCTTCCCGAACTGTAAAACTTGCCTCATCACCGTTGGTCGCCTGTAGAACCCTACAGCGTGTCGTACAGCAGATATTCGGCATATGTGAGCTCCTGAATGAGTTTGATGGCGCCGTGGGCGAGAGGATGACAGCTCCAATATTCGGCCGAGCCTCTGGAGAATATAATCGGTTTGTCCTCGAATGTGACAAACAGGGACAAGGCCGTGTATTATCTCCAAGGTCGACCTGATTCCAGCACTGAAAAGAAGTGTCTCACCAAAGGAGCCTTTCTGCAGCTTATCGCTCCATGAACACACTCATTTAGACAAAGGCCACAAGAACAGTCCCAAATTTCGTTTCTCTGAGGCGCCGCAAAGGAGATAAATTCAATAATCGCGCCGTGCCGACCGTACAATATCACCACTCTGACAACAATAGTGCTTTCTTTCTCACATTCTCAGGAACACAGGAGAGGCGGAGGGGCGGGTCGCTGCTGGCAGGAGGCAGAAATTATTTTTTTTTGTCATTTTTTTTTTTTATCACACAATGAAATTAAGGGGCAAAGGTTAAATGCATTTTTTCTCCCCTGGTAATATCTTAATTTCACAGCTAAAAGGGTTTCACATTCTCATAAAAGCTTTGAAAGGAAGAAAATGAACACCAAACACCAACCTGAACCTGGTATTTAAAAAAAACAACATAATTTTATCGTTCATCTATTTCTGCATCTGCGTGTCAGAGACGATTCGTCTTCTTGCTTTGTTTGTGAGGAACTCGTGGTCTTTATGACTTAAACCTGAAACATGATTTTATCTGAAACAATTACGATATAGGATAATGTGTGTTTCATAAAACAAAGATGATCAACTTACATGATAAACTCAGAGTATAAGATGGATGGATGGATGGATATAATATTTATAACAATGTCCCTGTCTCTATTGTTTCCCTTGTTTCAAATCAGTCCTATTTTTTTTTCTAAACCATCATCCATGTTTGATCACACAGTGCTGGCCACGTCCATATTTTATATATATATATATATATATATATATATAT
>JAAIIK010000033.1:3468155-3491794 GCA_014706435.1 Silurus glanis | reverse complement strand
GAGAGAGAGAGAGAGAGAGAGAGAGCGTGTGCGCTCATTTTGCTCCAAAACTCTCTAAGCGCATCGATCCAGCATCGTTCCATTGTTTCAAAAACACATTTTCTCTTGCCAGAAATCCCAGACCGGAACATGCATCATGCAGTGAGTCTAGAAAGCCCTGTAGCTTATCAGGCTACCGACTTCCGCCCATCCATACTTTCTAGAGCATCAGATCATGATGCGAGCTGGAAGAAGAGGCGGAGAGAAGAAGCGGGATGGATGCTGCGCACTCACCAGACGAGGAGTAGAGGAAACGGCGCACTCCTCTCCGGTCCTCTCCTCCGCGCAGCTCTCTCCCTTCTTCCTCTTCTCCTCCTCCGCTCTAAGTCCTGGATTCACCAAAAGAAGGATGCTGTTCTCATTGGGGTGGATGGAGATGGATCAGTTGGCCGGATAAGAGCGGAGAGAGCGCAGCGTGGATCACCGAGACGGAGGCAGAGCGAAGCGGCGGAGGCTTTTCCCCCCCGTATCACACATACAAACGTCTCTCTCTCTCTCTCTCTCTCTCTCTCTTTCTTTCTTTCTCACTCACTCACTCACTCACTTACACACACGCGCGCATCCACAACTTGCAAGATCTTTGAGCGCCACCTGCTGTTGCTTGGAAAATGGATTTGCGCACTTGCTCTGGTGACGTGGGCGCAATTAAATGCTAGATTCCCTTCATCAACCTTGAGATTCTCCAAACGTAGATAAGAGTTTTGAGATCTGTCATACACAGGCTTTGTTAGTCACTCCTAAAATGTGCCTTCACTGGGGTTATATGCGACATTCACATCAGGTCACACCTCACATCAGGTCACACCACATAGTTGTTTTGTTGTGTTGTGTGTGTGTGTATGTGTGTGTGTGTGTGTGTGTGTGTCACTTCAAACTGTACCATGTGTCCATATATCCTTATAAAATTGTGGGGGAACCATCAAGTCTTCTTTATTAACGAGCGTTAATACGTACATGCTGGTTTGATGATCAGGTTAAACATTTGGCGCATTTCTGCTGAATCCTGGCACCTTCTCTGAGTCGCACCATCTGCTCCCGAGTCCAGGAAATGCCCAGAAAGTGTTAAGAAATGATTTTGGATGGAATTAAAACTGAAATTCCTGTGTGGTTAGAATTAAGGGTTGTCTCGTTAGTGTGCTGGTGAAGTGGGAAAGTTTCTGCTGGGGAGCTCTAATTAATAATCACAATATTTATACAAACCAGATTAAAATTTCCCAGAATCCTGGTCATGCAATGGAACACCTGATAATGATGTAAACATTCTGTGAAATACCAAAGTCTCATTATGCTCATATTTAATATTCCGGACAAAAACATGGGGACTGAATGTTTCCCTGGGTTTTTACGGAAGTCCTAAAAGACCATGCATTAAAATATATTTTTCTTTCTTGTGTTCTCGTGATCACGACTTAATTTCCCACGTGATCTTCACATTACAAACATTGTTTCGTTTAAGAGGAAGCAGCAGCATCACAGCATCATGGATGATAACCATAAACATTTATTTATAACCATTTATTTATTATCAATGATGCTGCCTTTGGAACATGATCTTATGTCAAATACACAGAAAAATCAAGATCGTGATCACGAGCAAGAAGAAACAACTTTTTTTATGTTGAGATTTTATACATTTGTGCACGTCAACCTTTCTATTTGAAAACATTCAGAATAATATTTTTAAACGAATTATATTACGCATATGATGTTTTATAGATTACTAGTATAAACGAAGACAGGCGATTATAATAGGAAATATACTTAATTACAAGAATTAAAGTGTGATAAACTGCTAAATATTCTATATGATGATTTACCTGCTGGTTTGCTTGAGCTTTGAATCCATGTTTGCAATGTTGAACTGCCTTCAGCAGCCTCCCTTCATTCTCTCTCTCTCTCTCTCTCTCTCTCTCTCTCTCTCTCTATCTTCTTTTTTGTAAACTTCTTTTTTGTAGTGACCATACGTCCTCTTTTTGGGATTGGGATTTCTAAATCTCCTAAAATGTCCGCGATTCGGCCTTCACTTTCTAAAGTCGTCATTAATTGTATGTGTTGTGGCATTGCTTTTACCTTTTCTCTTTAGGCCACGCCTTGTTGCACGCCACCATTTTTCAGTCACGTACGTACACACACAGCACATAGCTGGTCCTTTTAACATGATCAATGACTTGATTTTTAAACTGCACGATGTCTAAGTGATGCTCTAAAAAGACAATGAGGGTTTAAAGATATTTATGGTGAGTTTGAGACACTTTGACCTACTGAAGTCTTCTGACCTGAGAGTCTCCACCAGATTTCTGATCACCATATGCACCCTTCAAGGCACTGTGTGCTCCAATCATTCCCAGCAGTCAGCTCTGCATTTGTACTTGTGGTTGCACTTTATGCTTTTTTAAACTCCTGGTTCACACATGCATGAAATCATACATTTTCAAAAGCCTTTATACCGTGCATTTTTTTCTCTGCAGTGCTTTCTATGGGTTCCTTCTCAAGGTCTTGAGGTTCTTTCTCAAGGCCATTTACTTTTGGAGACTCTCTAGACAAGGATTTTGTTTGGTTTTCACAAGTCTTTCGCTCGGGTTTTTCCATGAGGGCTTCTATTCTGGGTTTTTAAAGTTTTATCTGGGTCATGGTTTTAAGGTTCTTTCTCAAGGGCACTCGCTGGGTTTCTAATTGAAATACTTTCCATGGATTCCTATTTAAGGTTGTGGTTTGGTTTTTATAGTATTTTCTCTTGGGTTTGTCCACGTGGGTGTCTTCTCTGGGTTTCTAAAGTTGTGTTTGGGTTCCTCTTCACAGTATTAAGGTTCCTTCTAAAGAGCATTCTTTAGGATTCCCCTTGAGAGACTGTCTCTGGATATTCATCCTCAAGGTTTTTGTTTGGTTATCATATGCCTTTCTCCTGGGTTTCTCCATGAAGACATTTTCAGTGTTTAAAAAGATTAATCGTGCTTCTTAAGGGCGTTCTCTAGGTTTCACCATGAGACACTTTTTTCTAGACGTTCTTCCTCATGGTTTTTCTCCTGGGTTCCTCTGTGAGTGTTCTTCACTGGGTTTCAAGGGTCTTGGTTCCTTTAAAAAAAAAAATTGAAGTTACTCCTCTTAAAGATCTTCCTATATTTTTTTTTTCCTGCCACTTCTTGTTTATTAGTGTGCAATTTAATTTTCTCCCAGTTGGAGAGGTTTGACACATATTTGTTCCTACTTGGGTTCTCATAAAGAACTACCAAACTAGCATTGATCCTCAAATATAATTCTGGTTCAAACCATGAAATCACTGCACATCTGCACAGACATCAGTTTTTTCAGACTTATCCACTATTACATGTTCTTTACCATGCTGCAGCTCGGCTTCAGGGAACACGCCGTCGCTGAGACACGGCACTCGGTAATAAAAGAAACGAGGAAACTTGATGCTGCAGTGGATGGGTTTTTTTCCGTGTAGCTCAGACAGTGAGCAGGAGATTGAAATTCTTTTCTAGGCATCGTAATGAATTTTGGAAAATGTCAGCCTGATCTGATCAACTATAACGAGTTTTTGAAGATTTCGGTGAATAGAAATTAGTGTTTTTGTATCACACGTCATACAAAAGCAATTACAGTAACACCTAAAAAATGCTCTTAAGTTTTGCTTGTTGTGTGTAATTTCATGCCTGAAACTTCTAGAAAAGAAATATTTTCTGACGGGATCTCCAGCACTTTTTTTTGGAAGAACAATAAAATAAATGGTTGATGTAGAAATCTGCAACACCGTGTTCCTCTCAGAACCATTCATTATCCAAAAACACTTTTCACCTATGTATTGTATGTGTTAGCCATTAACAAGATTTCATCCTCCAACAAGCTTGTGTTTATCAGTTAAAAGAGCAAAGCAGATGTTTACTTTAACATGTTCACTGAAGGACTGAAGTTGAAAGGTTTACAGCATAACTTACAATTATCGTATTTATACAACTGAGCAGTTAAGGCTTCAGCTCCTCAAGGGCCCAGCTGTGGCATCTTGGTGGTGCTGGGATTTGAACTTACAACCAGCAAGTCCAAGCAGCGTTACCACAGAACTACCACTTCCCTGGTTTTGCTATCCCTGGAAAAAGTTTATCTGATGCTCAGTGAATCTTGCAATCATGATCTTCTTTCATGATAAATAAAAAAATATTTTCAAATGAAAGCATTACTGTTTAAACTAACAATGATGTCTCTTCTGTGTGAAAATTAATCTGACGTGGGATAAAAAAAACACAGCCCACACTTTCAGTTTGGTTGAAACTGGGACGTGTCAAGCAGCAGAGGAACTCGATTCTCATTTCATTTATTATGTGGTTAATAGTGAATTCATCCAGATACATTTCAGAAACTTCAGAATTCATTTATGTAAGTAAGTAATATGTTATGTAAGTTTTTTTGCAGATCTCAAATGTTCCTTAGGACTAATTCTATGGCACTCGTGGTCCAAACTCAAATTTCTGAAAATAATCTTCTGCAAATAGTAAAAGACAGGAGGTGGAGCTGGAGGTAGCAGAGCTACAGATGTTGAGATGTTCATTGGGAGTGACGACGATGGACAGGATTAGAAATGAGTTTATTAGAGGGACAGCGCATGTAGGACATTTTGAAGACAAGGTGAGGGAGGTGAGATTGAGATGGTTTGGACATGTGCAGAGGAGGGACATGGGGTATATCAGTAGGAGAATGCTGAGGATGGAGCCACCAGGCAGGAGGAAAAGAGGAAGACCAAGGAGGAGGTTTATGGATGTGGTGAGAGAAGACATGCAGATGTAGAGGACAGAGGGGTATGGAGACGGATGAGCTGCCGTGGCGACCCCTGATGGGAGAAGCCGAAAGAAGAAGAACAAGATGTCTGGAAAACACGAGCTGGAATGTAGATGATGGCCAGAATTGCTCTCTTGTATTTCCAGCCATGGATAACTGTGTATTCCAAGACAGGAATCCTGGACTTGCTCTCTGGTGCTTCACCCCATGGCAATTACAGTGAGAAGGAAGTGGTAGCCCAGTGGTTACGATGCTGGATGTCTGATGAAAAGGTTGTGAGTTAAAATCCCTGCACCAACAAGCTGACACTCCTGAACCCTTGATCAATGCCTTTTACCATCACCTGCTCAACTGTATGAATAAGATCATTAAAAGGAGCTCTGGGTAAAGGCATCTGCCAAATGATGTAAATGTAAATGGGTCTAACCATCCAGAGGATCATGTATGTGGAAGAGGAAAGATCTCTTTACTCTGAGTGTGATGGGAGGTACCATGAACTAATACAGTGTGATTTTACATGTCTCAGATGAAGCACATGTTTGCATTGTTCTTCCCATGAGGAGAACAGACTGGTCAGTATGAACTAGTGTGTGTGTGTGTGTGTGTGTGTGTGTGAAGGAGGGAGAACTTTGATAAAAATCAAGGTTAGCAAGCAAATAAAGACATGCTGCAAAAAAATATGGCAATAAATATAAAGCAAAACATGAATAATCCCTGCGCATCACATATTTAAAGAAGTAGAGTGTTTACTGTACAGTAACGTCCTCCATTCCAAACACATGTTTAGAAAGAAAACAAAACCTCTTTCTTCATCTGACTGAAATCAAGTCATCAACTGTTAATCGTATCAAATCATCTCGGATATAAAACATGCAGCGTAAACAGTTCGCATGCCTTCAGGGGCCAAAACGGAAAAAAGATAAATGAATTTTTTAAGAAGGGACGTTTAGCGCTTCAGGTTTTGATGGATGTTCTTCGATTATCAGAGAAATTTGCATACCCTCAGGGATTAAAAAAATAAATAAAAAAGATGACATTCATTTCGAAAAGAAGACATTTAATATCTTAGGTTTGATAGATTTCTCTTTATGATCATTCACACGGCCATAAAACATTTTTTTTCCCTTTTTTGTGTATATAAGTAAAATAAATGAATGTACAAATTGCACATTGAGATGCGATTTCTCACACTGTTTATCCATGTTTAGATGTAGCTTGTCATTACATATGTGTATTGCTATAGTTTTCTGTAGTGTGAAATAATAGTATCATTTCAAAAATGTCCCTGCAACAGTGCTGCCATGTAACGGCATGAAAAGCACCTCGGCTGATCTTGAAGGCAAAGTATAAGACACGTAATTTCACCAGTAAAGGCTGTGGTTTGACACGTCAATGGGACGACTTGTCAGTTTTGTTAATAACAAGTTCGTTGGGAATTGAGATTTTATTTTACTCGTTTGTAAATTTGGTCTTGAATGTTTTTAGGAGCGATTCTGTGCCACTTGCGCTCCAACAATACTTCTGTTTCCTGTTGACAAACTGTACCTTCATTTGACAAATCAGAGATCAGCTCAATAATCTAATCTGAGCACAAACGAGTAAACTTACAAGCGATTTATGCTGGAAATGGCCAACGAAAACTATATTGTCGAAAGTTTGCGGACACCTGGTCTTAAGTATGACGTGTTTTTTGAGCATCACAGTCCACATTTAGTCCCAGTTTTCTCTTATAATTTCCTCCACTCTTCTAGGAAGATGTTTCACTAGATTTTGGAGTGTTCTTGTCGACATTTGCGTTCATCAGCCACAAAGGTGTTAGTGAAGTCAGGTACTGATGAAGGTGAGAAGGTGAGGAGGCCTGGGGTGCAGTCAGCGTTCACATTCATCCCAAATGTGTTCAGTAGGGTTGAGATCAGAGCTCTATAGCAGGCCACTCAAGATCTTCCATGTAAAGACCATGTAAAGCAGATATTCATGGAGCTTGTTTTGTGCACAAGGGCATTGCCATGCTGGAACAGTTTTGGTTTTCCAAGTTTAAGTGAACGCAAAATTATATATATACACAAACATACTCACAGCGGGTAAAATAAGTATTGAACACGTCACAATTTTTCTCAGTAAATATATTTCTAAAGGTTCTATTAACATGAAATCTTTACCAGATGTTAGTAACAACCCATGCAAGCCACAGGTTTACCCACTGTATATATATATATTACAACTATATAAATATAAACTAAAAGATTTACAGTAAGCTAATTGCATACATTTACTGTTGTTGATGCATTTTTCCCCTCTGTCACCACATGCACACATTACAAAAGTCACCAGGAGCTGGAGGACACTGGAGACTCCTTCTGATAATGTGTTAGAGGGAGCATGTTTAATATAAACCTCTCGGCTTCTGCTATTGAAAATTAAATCTGACTTTGTGCTCAAACATGCAGCAGTGGTGTAACTGTATTTCTCAGTTCACTGATCAGTGAAGGAACGTCTTTATGGAGCTCCATGACTGAGGTAAATGTTTGCACTCAGTAAACAGCATGAGGCTCAGTGTCTGTCTGCTCCTCACAAAAACCTCAACACATCATTTTAAGCAGTTTTCTTTCTCTACTTTGCGTCACACATCTCATCAGAGCAGTCTATAAGCACAAGCTCCGATGCACTCCGAGTCTGTCTGATCTGCAGCTCGGCTTCAGGGAACACGCCGTCGCTGAGACACGGCGCTCGGTTTTTCTTCTAAATGGTTGATGTAGAAATCTGCCACACTGTGTTTCTCTCAGAATCCTTCATTATCTAAAAACACTCCCCCCCTATGTATTGTATTGATCTATTGTATTGCTGTCTTATGTGCCAGCCATACAGAAAAATAATTGTATATATTCGCATGCATGCTGTGAAATTTTCTATTTACTGCTCTTTTTTTGTAATGCTCAGAAGCTGCCATGGAAAAGGAAAGAACCTGCTCAAGAACTAGTGACATTTTATTTTTCTGAAAACGTGTAATAAATGTACGTAACATAACATCTTATTAGGGCTGTCAAATTAACGCGTTAATAACTTTATATTAACACACATTTAATGCAGCGCCTTTCTGCTTGACTAATTTTTAAATAGGTTGGAACAAGTAAATGTGGTAAGGTTTCTGGGTATGTGGATGGATTCTAAATTACATTTTAGAATACATATTCAGAAATTGATAGAAAAATGCAAAAAAGGAATTAATGTGTTAAGGTGCTTGTCAGGAGCAGAATGGGGGGCAACATGTCAGTCATTGAAAAGAATGTATTGTGCTGTGATTAGGTCAAACATGACTATGGATGTCTAATAATACAGTTCTGCGAACAAAACAAAACTTTAAAAGATTGAGGTAATACAAAATCAGAAGAAGTTCAACAGTACATTACACAAGAGTACTATGTTGTACTACAGGTATTTACTGATGGTTCTAAGGATCCAGAGTCTGAAAGAACTGCAGCAGCAGTATATATCCCTGCTTTTAAGACAAAGATTGCAAAAAGACTATCAGATCGAAGTAGTAGATTTGCTAGCAAAGAAAGCATTAAATCATAAACAAATAGATATTAAGGTAGCGTTAAATAAAGCTGAATTCAAGAAAGTGATTTCATTTGAAGTAAGTAAAAAATGGCAAGAATTATGGAATAGTGGGTCTAAAGGAAGACATCTCTTTCAGGTACAGGAGTATGTTGGAAATGAGAGGAAAAGATTTGGAAATAGAAGGAAGGATGAATTGGACATACAGCATTAAACTGTAGTCTGTTTAAAATAGGTAAACATGAATCGGGAGAATGTGACAAGTGTGGAGAATTAAAAACAGTTAGGCATATTCTTAATGAGTGTTCTGCATATGAAAGGGACAGATTCCAATTAATTCAAGATTTAGGATGGATATAAACAATATTTCTTTAAAAGTACTGTTAGGAAACGAGTGTAAGCAATCAAGAATTCAATAATTATTATTTAAATACCTTAAAAACACAGGAACAATAGATAGAATTTAGGTTTTAATTTCCCTTTTTTTTTATGTATTTCTTTCTTCCAAATCTGTTCACTTCACACTCCAGATCAGTAGGTGGCGGTAATGCACCTTTCCGTTTGCCAAACCGCCATAAAACACCGGAAAAGGAAAGAAAAAGAAATGTTGAGTCGCAGCTCTGATGACGTCAACATGTTTACGGAAGCGGTTTTGGGATTCATCGGGAAACTAGCGGAAGATTCGGTACAGAAAACCATCATCAGAACGTTTCCCCAACCAGAAGCCGTGGGTGGATAAAAGTATCAGCGATGCTCTGAGATCCCGTTCCGCTGCCTACAACACGGGGCTCGACACCGGGGATCATGGACGAGTACAAGGCTGCGTTTTACCGTGTGCGTAGAGCGGTGAAGGAAGCATTTTGCCATAGAGATCCACTAGAGGGCGCTCACCGAATCCGTAGAACTCACCGAATCCGTGGACTCGTGAATCCCACACACAGATTCGGCTGATTCACTAGGTACCAGCGCCGTGGTTCAGGTGGTTCAGGTTGATCAGCCGGGTTGCCAACTTCAGCAAAGGAAAATAAAGGACAAACTTTGTTCTTTCTAAGAAATTGGAGTGCATTATATAAGATACTGTTGTACCACCTAGTTTATGTCATTTCAGTGTTTGTACGTTAGTATGTGTATTTAAAAAAATGTTTTTATTAAATGCTAAAATTAATCTCTGAAATCGTTATTCTTTTTATTTTATTAAAATTTAATAGGCAAAATCAAATCAGATATCATACACTTTTTCACTATATGTTGAATGCACATTATTTCAATGTATTATTTTATATGGAAATAAAAAAAAATACATCCTGTATATTGTATGATCTAATACATTCCTGAATAATTGGACTTGTTGCTACAGTTACTTGCTAACAAACAACTTGATAAGAACAACCGAATGTCGTAATTTACAGTTTGTATTCAGTCCTTGGGTTAGTTGAGAAACTCGGCATTGCTTTGCCTTAAGTCGCATAAGTGAAAGAAAAATATTTCTCAGCTGTTTCTATGGTAACAATGAATTGAAACACATTTAACGATATTTTTGGTACAACGTTAAATAAAGCAGATTAGAGAACATTACATCCAATCTTGGAAAAGTAAAACAGCTGCAGTTTGTCATTCTGCCTGCCTTTGCCATAGTTCTTCCACTAGAGGGAGCTCTCTGAATCCTTAGAATACAATGCAAGCTATTTTAATCAGGTTTATCATAAACGATATGTAAGAACCGTGCAGCATATACATCACAAACCTCTCTGAGAACATTCTAGAACATGCAGTATGCACATGTGTTTCACGTATAAAAGAACAAGCTGTAGCCTGTGTGTTAGGATAGTTTTGTTTAGTAATTTGTAAGTTTCTCATTTTGCATATAATTTTGGGGACTTAAACTCAATGAAATGAACATTTAACGAAAAATCACACACACTACAGAGGAGTTATCACAGGTACACTTTATTCTTTTTATACACACGCACAGTTCTGCACACAAGACTGTGAGGGTCTGGGCGAATTCTTTGACTGTGCTTCCGTTTTTCGCCACCAGATGCCGCCACTGGGCCCCATTCCTATTGCCTTTCCCTTTGTCCCTAACCATGTCTTAATGTTTTTCACCTGCTCCTTGTTAGTCCTCTGGGTATTTAAGTTACCTCTTCTGCGTTAGGTTTTGGGGGTTCATTGTCTTTTTGTTCGGATGTATTGCTGGTCAGGGGTTACAGACTCGATTTCTGTGTTTGTATTTTGAGTCTCCTGTTGTTTTTTGAGTTCTTTGTTTAACCCCTGTTTTTTGAGCAGAGGAGGAAAGTAACAAAGTACAAATATTTGTTTACTTGACTTAAGTAGATTTTTCTAGTATCAGTATTTGACTTCACTATTTATTTTTCAGACAACATTTTATTTTCACTCACTGTGAGCTATTTTCAGCCGTTTACAAAGCTCACAATGAGCAGCTCACAAAGCTCACCGTTACAACCCTCTATTAAATAACTTTAATTTCTCCATATTCACTCAGTGATGCCCAACAGTCTCTGTTTTATATCCTGAAAAAGCATGTGGGTTCCATTTGAACTTAAACAGACTTACAGCAGGGTCACCAGATATGGTATGGAGAACATGAAAGTCATTTAAAAGAGGGGGTATAATGGATTTCAGTATTTTATTTGGCACTTTATTACCTATTAACAATATTTCAAATGTTTTCCAAATTCCTTTATTTGTAATAACAATAATAACCTTATTGTTGTTGATTATTATATCGTGTATATTAGGGCTTTCATAATGAACGCGTTTATTAACGCAAATTCATTTTAATGACTAATTTTATTAAAGCGCGATTAATGCAACACATTTCTGTTTAAACATTTTTATTAAAAATATAATTAAAAATGCAACACATTTATTCATCCTTTCTTTAAACACACATATATACACACATGTATGTGACCTCTGGCTCTTTCTGACTGACTCTTTTCACACCATTGATGATAAAATGTATTTGGTTCCTGCACAGCAGTAGGAGACAAAATAGTGGGGTCAATCATGCTATAGCTCCACCCACAGAAAATAAAACATGAGTCGGAAATATGTGAACCTCTCCAAGACAATAAAATTGATTTCTATTTCCTACAATTCAGTCCGCACTTTCCATAAACTTATTTCTTAGTGATTGTATTGAATAAATTATTGGTCTAGTGGTTAGGATGCGGCGCTCTCACCGCTGCGGCCCGGGTTCGATCCCCGGTCAGGGAAACGACCCCAGCCACTTTCAGTGCCGGTCCCAATCCCGGATAAATGGAGAGGGTTGCGTTTGGAAGGGCATCCAGCGTAAAAACATGTGCCAAAGCAAACATGCGGATGATCCGCTGTGGCGCCCCCTAATGGGAGAAGCCGAAAGAAAGTCTATTCTGTCTGATACACCTTGACCGTAAGTCCTCTATGTTGGTTACTCAAATTTCATCTAAACCAAGTCAGCTATGGAGGCCACATTTTTACTACCAAAGGCTTAAACGCAGACTCTGCACAAAACAAGGGCGATCTCTGAAATGCCACCTCCGAATGATGTAGCAGCATCGCAGCTATTCATTAGAACAGCAAACTACCTGGGGAAGTTCAGTGATTTTTCAGTGCCAGAACTTTAGTGACTTTGCAGCACCCTTAAAGAAGCTAATGCGCAAAGAAACTGCATGGTGCTGGTATCAGCAACACCAACAAGCATTTGATACTCTAAAATCATGTTTGACCACCACCTGTCTTGTCATACTATCTTCTTCTTCTTTCGGCTTCTCCCATTAGGGGTCACCACAGCGGATCATCAGTCTCCATTCCCCCCTGTCCTCTACATCTGCCTCTTTCAACCCAACTACCTGCATGTCTTCCCTCACCACATGTCTTGTCATACTATGATGTTAAAAAAAATGCTTGCTTCATGTTATGGACTCGTGCTGCCTGTATGCAGGATGGCAAACCAGTTGCATTTCGCACTTTCACAGACACAGAGACACGAGAAGGAGTTACTGGCTGTTGCATGCACCAAATACAGAGATCATGCGTACGGCAAACTTTCAAGTCATGTTTGTCAGTTATATTTCCACCGCTCGCATGGTGGAGCTCAGAAAGCACGCTGCTATGGATGAGGTGCTGCAAGCTCTTAGTGCCATCATTCATCAGAGCTGGCCGGCCAAACAACATGCCAGTTGACTGTGCGATGACCGAAGCTGCTCTTCAATCTGTTCCTGCTAAATTCTGAGGGGTCTACACAGAACTGACAGCACTCTGATCTCACTCTGCTGCTCTTCTAACACACACAGCACAGTCCCGCATCACAATCAATGTATGGTATTAATTAATTATTAGTCATTCATAATGTAGGACAGTTGTATCCAAATAAAAACTTTTTTCAAGGAATTTTTTTTCTTCTTCTAAGTTAAAAAAGGTGATGTACCTGCTGCTCCGACCTATGAACTCTGTGCAGGAACCAGTGGGGAGTTGGAAAAGAGCAAATCTGTGGAAATATACACTGTAAGGAAAAATCTATCGCTTTTATGACTCTTCATTTACAAGTGTTATGTTTATACATGACTTACCGAGTTGTCTTTGGAAGTATTTTCGTCGTGGATTATACGGGGTCTTGGGGGATTCTGGTCGTCTAGGCTTATATTTAACACCGGCAGTGTTTGGGACCTGAATTACATTGGGTTTACAGAACATTTTGCATCATCAGTACAAGCACAGATGTGGGAGTAAATACTGAACTCTTCATGAGTAAATAATTGCACTGACCTTCTCCAGCTGAGCTTGCCTTTTCTGCTCATCACTGTGCCTCTGTGCCTCCTTAGCGTTCTGCTTCATTTCCTTCTTTTCCCCTCTGTGCTGATCTTCACCTTGAAGAAGCATCTTCTGGTTTTGGGTGTTTTGCTGCGAAAAAAGTATAATAATCAAAATAGTACTTTAAACCACAGCAGCACCTTTATACATGTAATATACAGTGGCAAGAAATAGTATGAACTTTTTGGAATTTCATGGGTTTCTGAATAAATTCTCTATGGTCTATAATGTTGACATTCTCCCCTACCCGATGTCTCCCTGGTAAAACACTTTTAAGACTCCTTCTTCACAAGTGTTGTGTTCGTGCAAGACTTACAAAGGCGTCTATGCAGAACCGTTGACCGTCGCCTGAAGGGGGTTTGGAAGAACTCTGCTGTAGTTTATTTTGTAATGCAGGGACGGGCGGTGATTCACACCTTAATTCCTTTGAGTTCAAAAACCCCAAAAATAAAACCAAAGGTGCATTTTAAAATGCAGTACTACAATTTGTAATGAACTACATATATAGAAGGTAAGATGATAAGATATCATAGATAATAAGATTGGCCCATAATTCAACATCACATGCATCAGAGGCAGTTCAGATTTGGTGAATATGTGAAGGGAAGTGCTCCATACCTGCTGTTTCAGACCTTCAGCGTATTCTTCTTGTTCGCAGAGTTGCTGGGGCGTCAGGATCTCACTGGCCTTCTTTTTAAAGGCGTATGGCGAGGGTTGGACAAAAGAGGAATCTATTGAAGGAAATAAGGGCATGACTTTGCACTTTATTTTTACTTAAGGCATTGTTAAATACAGAAAACAATAAACTTTACATCACCTAGAAATGGACAAAGAAAGTAATTGTGTAACTTCTTAGATTTATAAAGAACAAAACTGGCCACATGCAGGTCTGTTAGGGTTTTATACAATTTAACAACATAATCATGAGGCAATCTGGGATCAGACCAAATGGCTGCACAAAATAATAATGGAAAATCATAACATGAGAGTATGCGTAGAGTTAAAGCGATGGGAAAAATGTAACATATCGACAAGACACTTCAAAAATATACATATATAAAGAGACATTGGGAAACAATAAGGAATTGGTATAGCTATACTGATGAAGTTTCTGTGGTTATTCTAAGTGGCCTACCAGCTTCTCCTTGTCCACACGACTCATAGGCTTTCCTCTCTGCCTCCAATTCAGACTCGAACCTTTTATTCTTCACCCTCTCTGTTGCCCTCCATCCCTCTCTCTCTTCAATCTGTGAATAACAAAAACACCGGATCAGTTTCCAAATGACGTAATATTAACAAATGATAAATATTTTGACAGGGTATGTTCATTGTGCAGGTCTTGTTATGCATCTGGTTTCCCTTTCAGGAACTCGAGTGTCGCAACACTTTGGGGAACGTGACTGCGTTGGCCACGTTTTTAAATAATGTGTGTAATCAGTCAATAATTGCACTGACCGTCTCCAGCTGAGCTTGCCTTTTCTGCTCATATCTGTGCCTCTGTGCCTCCTGCTTCATTTCCTTTTTTTCCTCTCTGTGCTGATCTTCAGCATGAAGAAGCATCTCCTGGTTTTGGGTGTTTTGCTGCGAAATAAACAAAAAAGTCAAAATAGTACTTTAAACCACAGCAGCACCTTTATACATGCGCGATATAATATACAGTGGCAAGAAATAGTATGAACTTTTTGGAATTTCATGGGTTTCTGCATAAATTCTCCATGGTCTAAAACGTTGACATTCTCCCCTACCCGATGTCTCCCTGGTAAAACACTTTTAAGACTCTTTCTTCACAAGTGTTGTGTTTGTACATGACTTACAAAGGCATCTATGCAGAACCGTTGATCGTCGCCTGAAGGAAGTCTGGAAGAACTCTGCTGTAGTTTCTTTTGTAATGCAGGGACGGGCGGTGATTCAGACCTTAATTCCTTTGAGTTAAAAAAAACAAAAAATAAAAACAAAGGTGCATTTTAAAATGCAGTACTACAATTTGTAATGAACTACATATATTATATAGATGGTAAGATGATAAGATAATATCATAGATAATAAGATTATGATGGAGTTTGTCCCATCCTGGTGGAAACCGAACAGGCTCTGGTCATGGAACAGGAAGTGAGCACTTTCCTGAGGAAGGAAGCCATTGAGGTGGTCCCTCCATCAGACAGAGAGTCCGGGTTCTACAACCGGTACTTTATAGTTCCCAAAAAGGATGGTGGGTTGCATCCTATTTTAGATTTATGTCAGCTGAACCGCTCACTAATGAGATGAGAGGTAGATCTAAAGGATGCATACTTTCATGTATCCATCCTTCCTTCTCACAGGAAATTCCTGAGGCCGAAGCTTACCAATATCGGGTTCTTACGTTTGGCCTTGCTCTCTCTCACCCCGCACCTTCACGAAATGTGTGGATGCGGATGCCCTGAAGACTCAGGGGAACCGGAGCCGCATCCACACATTTCGTGAAGGTGAGGGGTGAGAGAGAGCAACTATATCAACTATATCGACGATTGGTCATTATTAGCTCGATCAGAGCCATTAGTGGTCCGCTATCAAGATGTCGTTCTCGCTCACATGAAGCACTGGCGTTTCGGCTGAATACCAAAAAGAGTGTGCTTTCTCCATTGCAGCGAACCACTTTTCTAGGAGTCATATGGTATTCGACCATTATGCGTGCGCAGCTTTCTCCTTCCCGCATTGCGTCCATCCATCAGGAAGGTCAGAGAAGGGCAGTCACTTATTGTCAAGCAGTCCCAGAGACTGCTCGGGCTTATGGCAGCAGCGTGTAGTGATTCCATTCGGCCTCCTGCAAGAGACCCCTTTAGTGGTGGCTCAGGATCCGTGGGTTCTCTAAGGAAGGGCAATCCACTCCGTACTAACAAGGTCACGCGGCGATGCCTACGGCACGTTAGGAGAGATGCTGAGTTCCTATCTCAGGTTCGGTGTTTCTAGCATTAAAGCATTTTCTCCGGGACCTCAGAGATCACTACCTGTTGATCTGGTTCAACAACACCTCTGTGGTCTAGTACATCAACCATCAGGGAGGTCTGCACTAATGCCCCCTATACAGGCTGGCAAGCCAGATCCTCCTGTGGGCCCAAGGGAAACTCCGCTCACTGAGCGTATATCCCGGGCTGGTTGAACGAAGTGGCAGACACCCTGTCGAGACAGGGGTTGAGACCCAGGGAATGGCAGCTCCCCTGTCGTGCTGCTCGCGGGAGTTATGGAGAGAGTACGCTGGGATGAAATCTGTCTTCTCCTGGTGGCCCTCTTCGATCAGCCTCTATTGGAGATTCCTCTGAGGAGGGATCTCCTCTCTCTGAAGCAGGGGGTGCAATAGTTCACCCCCACCCAGAATTATGGAAGTTGGCCCCTGAGGGGGCACAGCTCACAGGTTCCGGTCTCACCACCGAGGTGGTAGAGACCATTCTCCATTCCAAAGCTCCATCCTCAAGGAGGTTGTATCCCGCAAGATGGCGCCTGTTCAATGTGCGGTGTGAGCATCACCATTTGGATCCAGTTCACTGCCTATTTGGTTCAGTGTTGGAATTCCTCCAGGAACAGTTTGCCAATTGGTTGGCTCCGTCCACCCTGAAAGTCTACGCGTCCACCATTTCGGGGTCTTGGTGGACTGTGCGGGGCAATCACTGGGCAGAGACCCACTAGTGATGTGTTTTCTTCATGGCAACTGGAGGCTGAGGCCTCCGGTGCGACCTAGAGTGCCTGGGTGGGACCTGCCCGTTGTGTTGGAGGCTCTGTCTGAGCTCCCATTCGAGCCTCTGGCCGAGGCTTCATGAAGGCATCTCACAGACAAGACTGTGTTTTTGCTGGCTATCGGCCCTGGTCATCCCGTGACCTGTTAGGCTACAGGCATTCTATCCTCCTCTTTTAAAGGCTCTAGACCAGGAGAAGCTACGTCCACAGGACAAGTCCATGGAGGAAGTCAGATCAACTGCTCGTCTGCTACTGCCCTCCAAGGAGAGGTCTCTCTGCAAAAAAGCAGACCTTGAGCAGGGGGATTATTGATGCTATTGCTTCCTGATATGAGTCCTCTGGTCTCCCCGCTCCATTCGTGGTCAGAGCTCACTCGACCCGGAGTGTGGCAGCCTGTAAGGCTTGGTCCTCTGGAGTGTCCCTCCAAGACATCTGCAAAGCTCCAGGCTGGTCCACCCTGCTGACCTTTGTCAGGTTCTATAACCTTGAACTCAGTGCCACTCCTGTCCTTCGACCTAGCTGTGCCCATACACACTAGTCAGGGACTGGTCAGTCTGGCGGTATTGGACTCTCGTTCCCAAAGCATTGCGACGCAGCTCGAGTTCCTGAAAGGGAACGTCTCTAGGTTACGTATGTAACCCTAGTTCCCTGAGAGAACGAGATGCTGCATCTCCATGCCACACTGCTGGCGTCCCTGCAGCGCTTCCTTTATGTGCTTTTTAAAGCTTCCTGGTCATGATGTCACTGTGCCGGTGATGCAGCGCCTACAATTTGACTGATTACACACATTATTTCAGGGCGTGGACAACGCAGTCACGTTCCCAAAACATTGCGACGCAGCGTCTTGTTCCCTCAGGGAACTAGGGTTACATACATAACCTAGAGATGTTTAATGTTATAGTACTAAAATGCTGATATTCTCTCTTCCCTGCTCTCTTCCTGTCAAACCCCTGAAATCATTAGACTGAATGGCTGGTTTCATTTCTTCTGCCACCACAGTACACCAAACGTGATTGTATTTACAAATGTAGTACAACAATTTGTAATGAACTACATCCCTTCTATATAATATATAATATATGATATAGATAATAAGATTATAATAAAATAAAGGTCTTTTTTTATGTGGAAGAGTGCTAAGTGATAGTTAAGGAAATATAAGGAACATACCTCCATTTTATTTTGGTTTTCAATCCCTTTTTTCTCCTCCTCAAGCTTCTTCTCCTCCTTTTCCTGTTCCAGCATCAGCTTTTTTTTCATCTCTGCCTTATCTCTCTGCTTCTCCTCCATCTGTTTTTTATTGGACAGAATTCAACACATGTAATAGAGGCAGTTCAGATTTGGTGAATATGTGAAGGGAAGTGTTCCATACCTGCCGTTTCAGACCTTCAGCATATTCTTCCTGCTTGCAGAGTTGCTGGGGCGTCAGGATCTCACTGGCCTTCTTTTTAAAGGCGTATGGCGAGGGTTGGACAAAAGAGGAATCTATTGAAGGAAACAAGGGCATGACTTTGCACTTTATTTTTACTTAAGGCATTGTTAAATACAGAAAACAATAAACTTTACATCACCTAGAAATGGACAAAGAAAGTAATTGTGTAACTTCTTAGATTTATAAAGAACAAAACTGGCCACATGCAGGTCTGTTAGGGTTTTATACAATTTAACAACATAATCTTGAGGCAATCTGGGATCAGACCAAATGGCTGCACGAAATAATAATGGAAAATCATAACATGAGAGTATGCGTAGAGTTAAAGCGATGGGGAAAATGTAACATATCGACAAGACACTTCAAAAATATACATATATAAAGAGACATTGGGAAACAATAAGGAATTGGTATAGCTATACTGATGAAGTTTCTGTGGTTATTCTAAGTGGCCTACCAGCTTCTCCTTGTCCACACGACTCATAGGCTTTCCTCTCTGCCTCCAATTCAGCCTCGAACCTTTTATTCTCCACCCTCTCTGTTGCCCTCCATCCCTCTCTCTCTTCAATCTGTGGCTAACAAAAACACCTAATTAGTTTCCAAATGATGTAATATTACCAAAAGGTAAATATTCCGACGTTTATTGTGCAGATCTTGTTATGCATCTGGGTTTCCTGTCAAACCCTTGAAATCATCAGACTGACTGGCTGGTTCCATTTCTCCTGCCACCACAGTACACCAAAGGCGCTCACATTTAAAAATGTGATACAACAATTTGTAATGAACTAAATCCTTTCTATATAATATATGATAATAAAATTATAATAAAATAAAGGTCATATTTTTAGATTCATGTGGAAGTGCTTAGTGTTAGTTAAAGAAAAATAAGGAACATACCTCCATTTTATTTTGGTTTTCAATCATTTTTTTTCCCTCCTCAAGCTTCTTTTGCTGCTGTGTATACCATTCAGCTAAATTCTTTTCCTCCTTCTCCTGTTCCAGCATCAGCTTTTTTTTCTTCTCTGCCTTATCTCTCTGCTTCTCCTCCATCTGTTTTTTATTGACCCAGAATTCAACACATGTAATAGAGGCAGTTCAGATTTGGTGAATATGTGAAGGGAAGTGTTCCATACCTGCCGTTTCAGACTTTCAGCGTATTCTGCCTGCTTGCAGAGTTGCTGGGGCGTCAGGATCTCACTGGCCTTCTTTTTAAAGGCGTATGGCGAGGGTTGGACAAAAGAGGAATCTGCAGAAGGAAATAAGGGCATGACTTTGCACTTTATTTTTACTTAAGGCATTGTTAAATACAGAAAACAATAAACTTTACATCACCTAGAAATGGACAAAGAAAGTAATTGTGTAACTTCTTAGATTTATAAAGAACAAAACTGGCCACATGCAGGTCTGTTAGGGTTTTATACAATTTAACAACATAATCTTGAGGCAATCTGGGATCAGACCAAATGGCTGCACAAAATAATAATGGAAAATCATAACATGAGAGTATGCGTAGAGTTAAAGCGATGGGGAAAATGTAGCATATCGACAAGACACTTAAAAAATATACATATATAAAGAGACATTGGGAAACAATAAGGAATTGGTATAGCTATACTGATGAAGTTTCTGTGGTTATCCTAAGTGGCCTACCAGCTTCTCCTTGTCCACACGACTCATAGGCTTTCCTCTCTGCCTCCAATTCAGACTCGAACCTTTTATTCTCCACCCTCTCTGTTGCCCTCCATCCCTCTCTCTCTTCAATCTGTGCCTAACAAAAACACCTAATTAGTTTCCAAATGATGTAATATTACCAAAAGGTAAATATTCCGACGTTTATTGTGCAGGTCTTGTTATGCATCTGGGTTTCCTGTCAAACCCTTGAAATCATCAGACTGACTGGCTGGTTCCATTTCTCCTGCCACCACAGTACACCAAAGGCGCTCACATTTAAAAATGTGGTACAACAATTTGTAATGAACTAAATCCTTTCTATATAATATATAATATATGATAATAAAATTATAATAAAATAAAGGTCAAATTTTTGGTTTCATGTGGAAGTGCTAAGTGTTAGTTAAAGAAATATAAGGAACATACCTCCATTTTATTTTGGTTTTCAATCACTTTTTTCTTCTCCTCAATCTTCCTTTGCTGCTGTGTATACCAGTCAGCTATATAGTTCATCCCATCCTGTTCCAGCATCTGCTTTTTTTTCATCTCTGCCTTTTCCTCAATCTGTTTTTTATTTACACAGAATTCAAGACATGTAATAGAGGCAGTTCAGATTTGGTGAATATGTGAAGGGAAGTGCTCCATACCTGCCGTTTCAGACTTTCAGCATATTCTTCCTGCTTGCGGAGTTGCTGGGGCGTCAGGATCTCACTGGCCTTCTTTTTAAGGGCGTATGGCGAGGGTTGGACAAAAGAGTACCCTATTGAAAAAAAAACAAGAGCATGACTTTGCACTTTATTTTTACTTAAGGCATTGTTAAATACAGAAAACAATAAACTTTACATCACCTAGAAATGGACAAAGAAAGTAAATGTGTAACTTCTTAGATTTATAAAGAACAAAACTGACCACATGCAGGTCTGTTAGGGTTTTATACAATTTAACAACATAATCTTGAGGCAATCTGGGATCAGACCAAATGGCTGCACAAAATAATTATGGAAAATCATAACATGAGAGTATGCGTAGAGTTAAAGCGATGGGAAAAATGTAACATATCGACAAGACACTTAAAAAATATACATATATAAAGAGACATTGGGAAACAATAAGGAATTGGTATAGCTATACTGATGAAGTTTCTGTGGTTATCCTAAGTGGCCTACCAGCTTCTCCTTGTCCACACGACTCATAGGCTTTCCTCTCTGCCTCCAATTCAGCCTCGAACCTTTTATTCTCCACCCTCTCTGCTGCCCTCCATCTCTTTCTCTTTTCAATCTGTGGCTAACAAAAACACCTAATTAGTTTCCAAATGATGCAATATTACCAAATGATAAATATTCTGATGTTCATTGTGCAGGTCTTGTTATGCATCTGGGTTTTCTGTTATAGTACTAAAATGCTGAAATTCTCTCTTCCCTGCTTCGTTCCTGTAAAACCCCTGGATTCATTAGACTGATTGGCTGGTTTCATTTCTCTTGCCACCACAGTACACCAAAGGTCCTCACATTTAAAAATGTAGTACTACAATTTGTAAGGAACTACATCCTTTCTATATCAGTTACAAAGAAATAAGATATATAAACAAAACTTAGTTTACTAACAAATGTACAGGTAAACAGTTCAGATGCTAATATACTTTCACATTTTACCTGTTGTTTGGCCTCATCCGTGTTTCTTGGAGAATGGTCATTGGGATCTTGGTGTTTACCAGAGGGATATGCTCCGGTCCCAGTCGCAGTAGTAGAAAAGCCATACTGCAAGGGTGGTCTATAGAAATATTAGAGATTGGTTTTATAAACACAAAACAGAGGGGAAATCTTAAACCGACATACAACTGGAACCATCTGCTGAACCACAACCATAGAGAAATAATTAAATATTGGCCTTGTGCTTAAACTACAGAAAAAATAGCAGTAAGAAAGGATATTATTTGATTACTAGTAAACTCATAGAAATAAAAGTAAACTAATACTTTACTAATAATATTTAAATCCTATTTTACACTCTGCTACCTTTGTGCAAATAATCCCACACATTGAACAAAAAGCCTGACTGAAATCTATACTGAAAAACCTGAAAAAAAAATCTATTTTTTATACCACAAATGAAATAAAAAAGGATTTATTTCTGTAATTGCCTCATTGACTGTAATGCACTTTAATTTCACTTAAACCGCAACTTTCAAAAATCTAATTATTGTAATAGTTTTAAATCAGTACCTGGCGTTAATCGGAGGTGGTCGAGTCCATCTGTGCTCCTCATGCGCCCTCCTTTTATCAGTCTCTGGGGGGCAGGGCAGGTACCTGCTCATATACTGAAACAAAAAGAGTGTTGTATTAATACAATTCTATAATCAGGTATGTGTAACATACTTTCTACAGTACACCAGAGGCACAACATAGGCTTCATAGAAAGTAAAATTACTTGAATACCTCAGTCTTTAGGTCAAGGGCTTCTGGAGGAACAACTTTCCATTTGAGCTCATTTTCCCTACAAAAGAACATCAGAAATTGACCATTTTTATTTTGCAATGAAAGAGTTATAATGTGTTAATGCACGTACAGTTTAACCGTGTAGCTACAAGCAAGTGAATATAATATTTGAGCAAAGATGATTGTGTGAATAAGAAAATAATTGCACGAGGGGAAGATAACAGTGTTAATAATCCTCACTCGCTGAAATGGACCCACTTTTGCTTAATTCTTTGCCTTTCAGCGATTTGGTCCAGTAGCTCCTGTCTGTAGCGTTCAATCTTCACCTGAGCAGCCTCCTTGTCCACAGAAGCCCCTATTGAATTGGAGAAAAACCCACAAAAACATTATGGAAAATACATACAGAAAATGTACAGGTTTTAAAATATCCCAGCACTGCATTTCAGCTATAGCCAATCAAAGACTCTATACAGTCTGTATAATCAGGTACGCCTTTATTAAGAGGTGATGAAGCTACTTACCAATTCTAAGTCCTGTAGCAAATTCTGTCTGGTTATTCCTGTTGGTATCTCTGCTTTGTGCCCGTAGTGGTAATAAACTGCAGGGCAATCAGGAAGCAAATTTCAATTCAGTACACCACTGCATCCCGATTCTAACTGCACCATGGCTCTACATCCCACACCAAGCTGATCAAAAACACTTTGCAAATGTCTGATCTACAGCAATACAGTACCTGGCGTTGATTGGTGGCAGTTGAGTCCATCTGTGCTCTTCATGATGGTCCTCATTAACTGTTGGAACCATTTCCTTTCTGCTCTCCAGATTAAACCTTTTCAGCAGGAACACAATCAGTTTAATGACATGTTTGGGAAGCTCTTGTCTACAGCAGTGCAAATCAACTGCAATCACTTGTGTTTATTAGTGTAACACACCTATCAGCGCTATGTTGGGGTGTTCCATGTCCCCTGTCAACAACTGCAACCTCTGGTTCCTCCTCAACAGGGTTCACCTCCTCCTTCGTGCCATAAATCTGACTCCCGTGCCTACTGTGAAAGCGTCTACGCATGTCCTCTAAAGTTCTGCGTGTTGGTGTCGGGGCAGTGCTGAGCACAGGGTCATTCCGGTTGTTCCCTGTGGAATACTGCACCGTCTCGAGACTCTTCTGTACCTGTGATTTGGGAGAAAACAAAACTTTTCATCCACTTTTTCTGTCC
>JAAIIK010000033.1:3437402-3468145 GCA_014706435.1 Silurus glanis | reverse complement strand
CCATGGCTCTACATCCCACACCAAGCTGATCAAAAACACTTTGCAAAAGTCTGATCTACAGCACTGCCCATTTTTGTATATATATCAATGCTTGTAAGCAGCAAGCTGCGTAAAAAAATCTTATGCATTCTTTTACAAACTGGCGTTTCTTTCTCTTACAGACACCCTGATTTAGAGGAACAAAAAACCTGACTAAAATGTAAACTGAAAAACCCGACTAAACTATTTCCTAGATATTTTTGTATACCACAAGCAATTCAAACAGAAAAAGAATTTATTTCTGCAATTGCCTTATTAACTGTTTAATGCACTTTCATTTGATTAATATCCCAACATTAAACAATCCAATTACTTTAATTGTTTTATATCAGTACCTGGGCTTAATTGGGGGCAGTCGAGTCTGTCTGTGTTCCTCATTAACAGCAGGAAACCTTTCCTTTCTCGTCTCCAGATTAAACCTTTTCAGCGGGAATACAATCAGTTTAATGACATGTTGGAGGGGGGGGGTGTCTTTTGTCTACACCAGTGCAAATTAACTGCAATGACTTGTGTTTATTAGTGTAACACACCTATTAGCTCTATATTGGGGTGTTCTGTGTCTCCTGTCAGCTACTGCAGACGCAGTTCGGGTCTTAAGCTCCTCTGGTTTCTTACCGAGACTCTTCAGTCCCTGTGATTTGGGAGAAAACTAAGAATCATATAAAGTTGTAAAGATTATATTATTCCACAGGGCCGGGGACAGAAAGATTCATTAATTATTACTTAATATAGAAGTAATTCTACTTTTTCTGTCCCCTCCTCTGCCCTGTGCTGATCTGCAATAAGTGCTTCATTTTAACACCAGAAAATGTAAGAGAAAGATTCAAATACACAAAACACATTTTTGCACCTTCATTTGCATATAAGGCATAACGCGACTTTCCATCGTTATTTTCAGCGCTCAATTAAAACGCGTTGTTGGGTATATCAACTGAACTGAGCGAGATTCTCGGTTGTTGGGATTTATAAACAAAAATAGGGTCACGTGAGCAGCATACGAGCCAATCAGATTCCTCCGAATTCCTCGCGCTATAACGTCACAAAGGTGGACGCCAGATACAGGATTCGACTCATGAATCACTTGAGTGAACGGATCCGAGTGAATAAACGTGTGTTGCGTTGCTAGGGTTATTATTCTGCCTCTTTTTTTTATTTATTCGTTTATATTTTTAATAAAAATGATCAAAAAGAAAAGCGCGCAGGCTCAAACTGTTTGGATGTCAGCAATTCTATGGGAAAAAAAAGGCAAAGTCAATCAAGTGACTCGTGAGACTCGGATCCGTTCACTCGGCGATTCAAATCCGGAATCACCAAAAAGGGAAATGATTCCCTTTTTTAATACACGTAAATGCATTGTATTGTTACAATACATAGAAATACTGTAATCCAACACGTTATAAGCTTTTATACTGAGACAAATCTTGCTCAAACATTACTCCAGAAACCATTTAGTGCATTAATATAAGACACACACTTGGATAAAAAAAAGCACTGGAATTGCAATCATTGCAGCTCACAAGAAAACCCACAAACTGCTGAAGACGACCTGTCCAAGAGCATGAATTACTGGAACCATGTCCTGTGGTCTGATGATACTATGATAAACGTCTTTGGCTCAGATGGTATCCAGCATGTGTGGTGATGCCCTGGTGAGGAGCACCAAGAAAATTTTGTCTCGCCTACAGTCAAGCATGGTGGTGGTATCATCATGGTCTGGGGCTGCATGAGTGCTGCTGATACTGGGGTGCTGCTGTTCACTGAGGGAAACATATATTCCAATATGTAATGTGACATTCTGAAGCAGAACATGATGCCCTCCCTTCGGAAACTGGGCCAAACTGCAGTTTTCCAACGTAAAAAATGACCCCAAACACCAAGATGACAACTGCCGTGCTGAGGAAGGCGATGGAGAAGCCAAGTATGTCTCCAGGCCTGACCTTAATAACACGCAAATCATTTTAATGGCACTAATTTTATTAATGCACGATTTATGCAGCACGCATTTCGGTTTGACCATTTTTATTAAAACTCTAAATAAATATAAGGTGAAATTAAAACCTTCAACACAACAAATATTTATTCATGACGTCCTTTATTTACTCAGATATATGAAAACATTTTTACTTCACCGGAAAATAATTTTTAATCATTTAACTTTTGTTTTACTGATGTGCCAAGTTTCAAGTCAAGCACCAAAACCTGCTATGATGCACACATCTGGCAATTAAAACCGTAATTGCTTTTTTTTTTTACAACCCTGGAAAAAAAAAAAAAAACAATGATGAAAACAGAGAAGGCAAAAGAATTTAAAGAGCTTTATAAGTACTTTAGGTGTTTTGCCATTAGGTGAATGGGCGTGTCCCTAATTTGCATATAGGTATAAATACTAGTTCAGGGTAAAATTTTAGGTGCTCTATTTTTTTTATTCTTTTTTTTTTGCCTATAAAAAAATCTAATGGTATTTTAGAAAGAATGCAATTATTTTATGAAAGAATTCTTTATTAAAAAATGTGTATCATCGCATAGTCCATTACACATATATGAAATTATTTTATTAATGATGAAATATCATCTGTTATGTTTATATGTTTAATATTAAATCTGTCACACCAAGCAACCAAATGAACAAATTTGGAAGACATAAATATTTAGAAGTGAGCTAGAAAATTTTACAGGGCAGTTTTGCTCAGGAATTAAATTATTATTATTTTATTAAAAATAATGAATAAAATTACGAATAAATAAAAAAATGCATACTTTGGAACATGTTCTCTGAATGTACTGAATATATTTAGGTGTCATGCATCACATTTCAGTCCACTTTTCAGTAAACAGCTGAAAGGTTAAGTGGAAAAACAAAACCTGTTTAGAATACATAATGAATATTAAAATATTTAAAAACTATTACGACAATAAAACTGCTACTCATACATATTAGAAATACCAAAATATTTGAGCAAGGCTAACTTGGCAGTGTATCAAAAAAACGTATGCCTTCATGACTCCGTCTAAGGAGATCTGAGAAGATCCTACACTTATCTCCAGGTATGTCTATAACAGCTTTGCGATGGAAGGTCTGATGGAGGTTTTAGTTCCATTTCAACAGCTGACAGCTAACAGTGATTAAAGCTTAATCCTGTGCTAAAACTACATTTCCAGGCTTTCCCGCTGAACGTTTTGAAGGCAGAGCCTCGGACGTGCCTGGAGAATGCCAGCAGGGCGTCGTTGCGTCAGCTCGGCCATGCCTGATCTGGATAGGTCTGATTGAGGAGATGTCTCTCTTCTCTTTGACACATGAGGCCGTTAGGTTCCCTCCGCTTTGTTCTCCTCTGGTTTGGGATCAGAGTCTGAAGAGCTCGAACTTTTCCCTCCGTCATTCCCATCACCTTAATTGAAGAAGATTATACAAAGAGAGATTGAGTAGAAAGACATTTTAAAAAGCATTGATCCCCCCAATAGTTCATACCTACAACCTATTGAAAGTTCTGCTGAACTTTGTAATAAATACACTTTAAGCTGCTTATTTGTGGTTTTGATTTAATTTGGATGATTTGCTTTAAAATTAAATATGGGAAGATGGTAAATGTTTAGTTTTTTTAGCTAACAATAACAACATCAAAAACACAATCCACAAGCAACCTTCATCCAAATCTATTACAAAATGCAACCCTGGGAACCCTGGCTTCACCTCACACCATCTATTTAAATGGGTTGCAAGTTTACTATAAATCCACCTAAAGTTTATAAAGAATCTGCAGCACATTTAATAAAAATAAAAATAAAACGTGGAAAACAGTGGATGTGGTCTTAAAAATAACCGTGAGCTCTACTAACCCTGGAGCATCAGAACCAGAACAGTAGGTTGAGATTGGTGAGATCACTTGCCTGTTTTGTTGACATTGAGCTGAGAAAGCGTCTGCGAGAGTCCACTCACGTCCAGTCCTCCTGATTCCCCCAGGATGTCATGCACCGCATTCCTTCTGCCCGTCCTTCCAGAGGCTATGAAGTTTTCATAGGTTGCCTCAACATCAGTCATATCTAATTTATTTCAACATAGCAGTGTCTGTGAGATAAAGAGAGAGAGTAAGCCAGATCAACTAAACAAAGACAAATTCAGAAGAACGATTTTGGAAAACGAGTCTGGAAAATTATGAAGAATCTTTCCATAAATATGAACAATATTACAAATGAATGAATGAATTACTATGAGATCACAGCTCTCTGATTCTGTACTGAAAAATGTTAGCAAACTTCAACCCAAACACTCACACAATCACTGTTAGGAAGTTTTACTCTCTAGCTCGAAGGATCAGTTGTAAGGGAGTTTCACTATCTGGTGTGCGCTGATCAGGAGATTCAGAACCCTAAACTTTACTGGGTTTAGAATTGATCGTGTGTGATTCTTGCTGTCAATTGCTACTGTTCGGTAGGTTGCGTGATGTCGAATGACCACTGCTGCTCAGTGTTTTGGCCTTTTATACTCTTGATGTGGAACGGTGCACTGTACGGTGGCCGAGAAGTGCAAAACACATTAACAAATCCGAAAACAAAATAACAAGCCACTGTAGCACTGTGATGTCAGAGGTAACTTGTCAGTCATTATGTCAGTGGTAAACTGTGTGTCTGCCTCTAGTGGTGAAGCGTGGAAATACAACTGAATGGGAATCCTTTACTACAATCACAATCAACCTGACAAACACTATAGTGCACTAAGCCACCGCTCTAATCTAATCTCTAATTTACTGTGATAAGAAGTAGCTCACACTGTGACCTTTGTAATTTCTTCCTTCGATACTGTCTCCTAATTTGGGTCTGTATCTGCACCAGTACTGATGTTTACAGCTCGGCTCTGTATTTCATTGCAACTTTTTCCATACCTAATACAATTGCTTCCATTCTGTGTTAAAAAAAAAAAAAAAGATAGAAAAGAGTTCAATTTACAATCCTGCCTTCTTCATATTCATCTCTACTGTACCTGTAGTGTGTGTGATTACCCTGAATAAGAATTCCAACACATTCAATAATACAAGTCTAAGGCCAGATGTGTGTAGTTAAAGATAATTACATATTCGATATTTCAAGGTGTAACACACTCAGGTACAACATTTTAAACCCTTTTTTTCTTAGTTGTTTGTTGGTTTACTTCCCACTTGCACCTATCTAAAATCTGTTTATTCTGTATGTATGTTATTATGAATGTACACTCTATGGCCAAAAGTATTGGGACACCCAACCTTTCAATTCATGTGTGCTTTTTCCCCAAACTGTTAGAAATAAGTTCGAGGCACACAATAGTACAGGACATCTTTCCAATGCGACAGAATTTAATTTTCCCTTGAACTAGGAGACCCCAAACCTGTTCCAACATGACAACGTCCCTGTGCACACAGCCAGTGGAAGATCTAACAACCCAATTGAACACCATTAGGATGAATGTGAACGCTGACTGCACCCCAGGCCTCCTCTCCTCACCTACATCAGTACCTGACTTTACTAACACCCTTGTGGCTGAATGAATCTTACACACATTTCCACAAACACACTCTAGTGTCCATAAACCACACTCAAAATCTAGTGGAAATCTAGAGTAGGGGTAGCTCAGTGACTTTTGATCAGAAGGTCATGAGTTCAAATCCTACCACTACTAATTTGCCACTGCTGAGCCATTGAGCAAGGCCTTTAACCCCTCAACTGCTCAGTTGCATGAGCTCTGGAAAAGCACTTCTACCAATTGCTGTAAATGTATTGGAACATCTTCCCAGAAGAGGGGAGATCATTAATGTGAATTTTTAATGGAGCATTTAGACATTAAAACCGATTCTCATCCCGATTCTAAACATTAAATATCCAGTGACAATTTTTATATTATATTAATATTACATGATATTATATATATATTTAGATTGAAGATCGCAGTGACAATGAGAGAAAAAGGTCTTGTATGAGCAGTATCTTCTTGTCTTTATGAGAAGCTCTGAGCTGCAGCAGTGCCGCACCCTGACAAACTCAGCCGCTATAATTAGCGCCTGTCACCATCATCATCGGCGGCGGCGCGATCAGTCTCAGCTGTCGAGTTGGAAACGGTGTCACAGGGCAGATAAACAGTCTGAAGGAGGTCAGCAGTGTGGATCAGCAAGAGTACTGACGAGAAGAAAAGTTTTGGACTTTACTCATAAATGAAACAGATGCTATGAAAATATTCATCCTATTTTTTCCACTGCTGCTGAAGTTTCATTCTTTAATATCTGTCTTAGCGTTAGCATTAGACGCTTAACAGGGTGCACATGCATGCTAATTTGCTAATCCAGGCTTTCAGGGTGAAGCTGTGACTTTATATTTTCTGTCATTTTTAGGACATAAAAAGCTGTTTCTTTTTGGTCTTATTCAATTCAAGATACAGAAAAAAAAAGAAGATAGCAATGGAATGTTGGTTTATAGCTGCTTAAACATAGTCAGAGGAGATAGACTGATCGATAGACTGATAGAAAAACACACAGAGAGACAGATAGGAGTTAGAAGAAAACACTTGTTCCAAGCTCTATAGGGTGATGAGGCCTGTGGTGCAGTCAGCATTCCAGTTCATCCCTAAGGTCTTTAATAGGGTTGAGTTTAGAGCTCTATAGATCTCTATAGATGGAGATCTTCCACTCCAAACCCATGTAAAGCATATCTTCATGGAGCTGGCTCTGTGCACAGGGACGTTGTCATTCTGGAACAGGTTTGGGTCTCCTAGTTCAAGTGAAGGGACGATTTCATGCTACTGCATTCAAAGTCAACCTACTGTACACAATTGTGTGCCTCCAACTCCATGCTTACGAATAACACATATGGTGGGAAGAGTCAGTTGTACATACAGACATACATTTAGCTACTATTTGTCCTCTCAGATTGGATGATATAGTGTTTATAATATTGATATATTAATATTAGTGTTATATAGTGTAATATTAGGGGAGTGGTATCGCCAAGCTGCCACTCTTGGGCCCTTGAGCAAGGCCCTTAACCCTCTATGCTCCGGGGGTCCCTTACGAGGGAAATATCAAGGTCCGTGACGTCGGAGTGACGTGGGGCCGCCTTCCCGTGGGCTCACCACCTGCAGGAGGGACCGTAAGGGATGGTGCTGTGAGGATTGGGCAGCAGTCGAAGGCGGGGGCCTGCTTAGACTGCTGCCCCCGTGACCCGAATTACGGATAAGCGGGAGAAAATGAATGAATATTCATCTTTTTTGAGACGTCCATGAATAATTTGATTAATGGAATAAGTCTATTTTTTCAGTTTTGAATATTAGAAACGAACTGAAAGCAGCTGAATTGATTTAAAAATGAAGCATAAGTAAGCTAAAGTGTAAGGGGTTTTAAACACAACACCTCCGTCTCACCGGCAGCTGCTTTCTAATCAGTATATCGTGATACATATCGTAATGTCAAGTATCGTAGAATACTTTTATCGTATCGCCCAGCTGCAGTCTAAACACTGATGCAAACGTATCACAAATTTATTTCTACTAGAGATCGCATGACACGACTTCATTTCTTTCCCGATACGATACTGAAATCTTGACTGTCTGATACCTGTACGCATTTGATCTCTCTCTCTCTAAATCACTGAAGATTTCAGAGTTCACCAATGATAAATAAAATAAAATCTTAACAAATAAAAATACTGTACCTCAACATCTCCAGGTCCAAAAATACAGTAGACTATAAGACTACAATAAAAGCCTTTTTTGGCAATAAATTGATTTAATAGTTGAAAGGGAAGTGATGAGCTCCATTCCCTTTGGCACATGAAGGCTTATGCCAGGCCTGTGCCCAAGGCAGCATCATTACTGGTACCACCTTCTCTCAGAATGAGAGGTAAGTACACTTCAAGGGTCTTCTCTGTTCTGGCACCGAGGTGGTGGAATGAACTTCTCCTAGATGTCCGTACAGCAGAGTCCCTGACTATCTTCAAGCGACGATTGAAGACTTACCTCTTCCTGAAACACTTAAATTAGCACTTTCCAAGTTTGGGTTGTAGAATTCAAGAGTTATATTTATATTAAGTTTGTAATCTTGTGTACCAGTGTAGATTTATTCATTGCTAGAGACTCAAAAGCACTTTTGTACGTTGCTCTGGATAAGGGCTTCTGCAAATGTAAATGTAAATTACAAAGCACGTCTTATGAAGCTGTTATGTAAACCGTTATAGCGCTTCATGGCACGCAGAGCAGCACACAGAGCATGCATGTGTTTATCCTGGCGTATGAGCTCATTGTCTGAATCTCAGAAAGCATTGATGACTGATGAAGGATCTCACACCGATGCTGCGCTTAGAATAAACCGGAGAGCAGGCGCGTGACATGTCCAATCATCTGTACAGTGCAGTATGCACTCTCTCACACCCTCAACCACTCTCTCTGTCTCTCTCTTACTCACACACACTCACACACACCGCACACACACACCGCACACCGTTCCTAGGCTCATGTCATACCTACCTGCCTACCCTTTAGTCTCTGCTTGATCTCCTTTAAGCTTCTCTCTTTACAAAAGCTCGGCGCCTACAGTGGGCTGCCTGCGCCGGGATGCCAGATTGAACGGATTCACCCTTTACTGGTGTCTATTTTTATCCTGTACCCTGTAGAATTCCCCTAAGCCTGATAAAAGATCCAGCCTGAACTGTTTGCATATTAATCTTATAATCATGTAATATAATATAACCAGCACACGCTCTCCAACATCCGCGAGTAATTCTATCAAGAGGGCATGTCACATTTTGCTTTAATTGTTCCCTACATTACCCACAATGCCATGCTAAGAGAGGTGCAGTGGGATTTAACCCTTGCTTCATCTCGAGCTAAAGAGAAATATGTGGGGGTGTTTTTATTCTCTTAACCACTTTTCGCCTCGTTAGTGTTGATCGCTTTCCAAAATTTCCAGCCAATTCCAACCTAATTAGAGTCTCTGCTGTAACATAATGGGCTGCAGTGCATTCTGGGAGTTCAGTTCCAGTATTTTGCAGCACACCGACATCTTGGCACACCTTAAATATGATGCTTTATTAATTAGATTATGCAGTTAACTGTTTGATTTAACGATATATGAACTTTATATTGTGTTTAGAGGAACAGGTGGCGTGTCGAACGAGTCCTTCTTACAGACACATGAGCTTTTGTTCCGTCCTTCCTTCTGCATGACTGAAGAGCTTAACAATAGTGCCACATGTCACCCAATAACTTACTTGTAAACACTGACGCCTTCTTCAGCGCCTGCAGAGAGCATGTGTGCTCAATACGGTGACTGAAAAAGAGGCGTCAGCTGGAGCGAGGCCAGAAATCCTGCGTTCAACTTAAAGGGACTTCAGATGGTCTGAACTCCCTGTGAATTGTGTAACAAGGTTAAAAGAGGAGGAAGAACATGGACACCCACAGAAACGTGTTTTCTTCACAGCAAGCAAAAAGGCTGCTCTTAAGTTTTAATGTTCCTGTATAAAAGAGCACTGCATCACAGACAGGAGTCACATACAGTGAGAATAAATGTCATTACTAAAACAAGAAACGCAGTGAACACAATCCAACACGTCTACTTTCACTGCAGCCAAAGCAGCACAGCCCCCATTCTTCATCTCCAGCAGAAGCATCGATATGATGATAATTTGATATGATGATAACTCGATATGATGATAACTAATGATAACATTTAACTGCTAACACCTTTACTAGCCTAAAACTTTATATATAAAAAATAATTTTTTTTCAACTTCCCCTTAGACTTTCAGAATAAATAAGTGGAATGTATTTGAGTAGTTTTCTCAGGAAACACCCACACCCACAAACACCCATCCTCCCACCCACACACCCACCCACCCACCCACCCACACACACACACACACACACACACACACACACACACACAAAGAGAGAAAGAAGAAGCAGATTTTGCTTGTTTTGTAGGCAGATGTGCTCCCTCTAGTGGCCACATACAACAAGTGCAATTCCTCAGTGCGACGCTGATTTAACATGAAAACACACTTCCATCCTCCTGGGTTAAGACCAGCGTAATAAGCAGTGTTAATTGAAGATTAGTATTTTTTTGTATTATTCAGGATTTTGTGCATGACTGTATAGATGAAAACACAGAATTGTTTTTTGTTTGCAATTCTTTTGGCTTAAAAATGTGCCCCAGCTCATGCACAAATGATCATCGAACATACACTAAACATTAATTAGTTTATATTAAAGGTCAGGAAGCATTGTAGGTTCCGGCACCCGTCTTTTTAAAATAAATAAATGAAAAATGAAATGCAGTACATCCAAAAAAAAAAAAATCATATAAGTGTATAGAGCAAATTGTATCTCTCACTATTTGTCAAATAATGGAAATAAAGAACATAATTTATTATTGTATATGAATTTATATTTATATTATTGTATATTATTAATATTATATATTAATATAGAGCTTTTTTTGTGGGGGTTGTAAAAGTATTGAAAAGTGAGATGAATCATTCGCACCCCCTCTGTATGTATATATCTATCTATCTAGATATTAACCCAGCCATTAGGGTTGCACAAGCCAGTGCACTCTTAGTGCCGGTCCCAAGCCCGGATAAATGGGGAGGGTTGCGTTAGGAAGGGCATCCAGCGTAAAACATGTGCCAAATCAAATAAGAATAAGGGAGATGTGCAGACCTGCAGTAACTACAGGGGAATTAAGTTGATCAGTCACACCATGAAGTTATGGGAAAGAGTAGTGGAAGCCAGGCTGAGAGAAGAGGTGACCATCTGTGAGCAACAGTATGGTTTCATGCCGAGGAAGAGCACCACAGATGCCTTATTTGCTTTGAGAACGTTGATGGAGAAGTATAGAGAAGGACAGAAGGAGCTGCATTGTGTATTTGTGGATTTAGAGAAAGCGTACGACAGAGTGCCAAGAGAGGAGTTGTGGTATTGTATGAGGAAGTCGGGTGTGTCAGAGAAGTATGTGAGGGTGGTGCAGGACATGTATGAGGACAGTGTGACAGCAGTGAAGTGTGCAGTAGGAACGACAGACTGGTTCAAGGTGAAGGTTGGACTGCATCAAGGATCGGCCCTGAGCCCTTTCTTGTTTGCAGTGGTGATGGACAGGTTGACGGACGAGGTCAGACAGGAGTCTCCCTGGACTATGATGTTTGCGGATGATATTGTGATTTGTGGTGAGAGTAGTGAGCAGGTTGAGAAGAGCCTGGAGAGGTGGAGGTACATGCTGGAGAGAAGGGGAATGAAAGTCAGTAGGAGTAAGACAGAGTACATGTGTGTGAATGAGAGTGAGGGAAGTGGAGTGGTGCGGTTGCAGGGAGAAGAGGTGGAGAAGGTGGAGGAGTTCAGGTACCTGGGGTCAACAGTGCAAAGTAATGGAGAGTGTGTTAGGGAAGTAAAGAAAAGAGTGCAGGCAGGGTGGAGTGGGTGTAGAAGAGTGACAGGAGTGATTTGTGATAGTAGAGTATCTGCAAGAATGAAAGGAAAAGTTTATAGGACTGTGGTGAGACCTGCGATGTTGTATGGTTTAGAGACAGTGGCATTGAGTAAAAGACAGGAGGTGGAGCTGGAGGTAGCAGAGCTGAAGATGTTAAGGTTTTCGTTGGGAGTGACGAGGATGGACAAGATTAGAAATGAGTTTATTAGAGGGACAGCGCATGTTGGACGTTTTGGTGACAAGGTGAGGGAGGCGAGATTGAGATGGTTTGGACATGTGCAGAGGAGGGACATGGGGTATATTGGTAGGAGAATGCTGAGGATGGAGCCACCAGGTAGGAGGAAAAGAGGAAGACCAAGAAGGAGGTTCATGGATGTGGTGAGAGAAGACATGCAGGTAGTTGGTGTAAAAGAGGCAGATGTAGAGGACAGGGTGGTATGGACACGGATGATCCGCTGTGGCGACCCCTAATGGGAGCAGCCGAAAGAAGAAGAAGAAGATAGATAGATAGATAGATAGATAGATAGATAGATAGATAGATAGATAGATAGATAGCTGTTGAAAGTTTTAACCAAACACATATCTAGGTCGTTTAACGGTGCATTAATATTCATTAATCATGTATCGAGTTTCTTTAATAGATCATTAATATTCACGAATATTCACCAGATTCTCCATTGATTTGATCTTTGACTTCCGGTTCCTCTTCCATACTTTTACTAAGACGTCCTTGCTCTGGGAACGACCAATCGTATAACAGGATATTAAGAAGAACCGGGAATGACCAATCAGAGATGAGGATATTGAAGCGTGGGGCGTGGTTTAGGGGAGGCTAGTGGAGACCCGTTGCTACAGCAGCATCTCCTGTTATCAGTGAGAGATGGAGGATTTTGACGGTAAATAAAAAAAGAATAAATTCCGAGTTATTTCGTAAAGGATAGTATTTAGATTGTTAACTAGTCCAGTGTTCGGAAAACGTCGCGTGTCCGCTGTTTTCTGCTCGCTATCTTTTGTTTGGAGAACGAAACGGTCCTTCTAGAAAAAAAAAATACGCGTCGCGTCCTAATTGGTTTAAGACTCACTCGTTAAGTGCACTACATAGGCGACAGACACAGCGCGTGCACGCCTTATGTAGTGTGCCTTAACGCTTTCTGAAGGTGTATTTGGAATCCGGGCAAGATTTCATCGTTTTGCTTTGATCATTGATGGGGGAGTGTCAGATTTTTGTGCAGTTTTTGAGCTACTCATTTATTATTATTTTTTTTTATTTTTTTATTTACACAAATAAACAAAGGAGTACATTAACTTCACTTATTTTAAAATCACGTGATTTCCTCTACGTATACCTTTAAAGGGGTGCGTGCAAAAGTTTATGCACCCCAGTGACAGTACGAGGGTGTTATAATTTCTTTTGCATCTAGAAAACAGGGGGGGGGGGGGGGGGGTACAAACTTTAAAGATCCATATGGTTCCTCAAGTATGGAACATACTTAAAATATCCTTTCTGATATTTTGAGGGTTCTGAAGTTGACGTGTGCTTCTTCTTTTTTCGGCTTCTCCCATTAGGGGGCGCAACAGCGGGTCATCCGCTCCATACCCCCCTGTCCTCTACATCTGCCTCTTTCACACCAACTACCTGCATGTCTTCACTCACCACATCCATAAACCTCCTCCTTGGTCTTCCTCTTTTCCTCCTTCTCCATCTAATGTACTCATATGCTTGCATTTGACATCAAATCAGCAAAATATACAAATGATTACTACTAATAATAATATATTGTAAAAACAACAACAACAAAAAACAAAAACACTGAATTTGTTGGGAAAATGTGCCACGCCCAGAAAATCACAGATTCTCAGTTTTGCATCTGTGTTTGTATAAAAATCTGAAAGCCTCATGGAACGCATCCTGGAGAACTGAAGCTAGTGCCTGGCGGTATACTGGTTCATATTGAATACTGGTGTTTATTTTGTTATGCTATGAATGTTTAGTATACCGCAATACCAGTGTATGTCGCTTGCACAGCGTTTGGACGTGGCGTGGCGTGACACTGTTTGAGAGGGGTCTCTTTTCACTGTTGCACTGGTGAGGGTATGTGTTACTAAGCCTGACTGTAGTATAGAACATTATATATTCCGAAACTGAAGCTGTAGAACGTGATGACAGAAGAACTTGTGCTAAAAAGAGGAGCTCTGTCTGTTTTTTTTTTTACCGTGATAAAAATTGTTGGTCATTCCAGCAAATTCAAACCATGGTCTCAAACTTTTCCTCGATCCTCTGGCCAACGGTTCCCTTCTCGCAACTTCCTCTCTGCTTTCAGTTCCGATTTACTGCAACCGCAGTTTCAGTTATTATCCTGTCATATACAGCAGATGATCTGAGGATCTTTCCTGGCAGCCTAACACTTAAATTCGTATTAGAAACGGCACAACAGCATCTTTCAATCCTGAGGAGAATGTAGAAAGATCTTTTTAGACCTCAACAAGTTTTTATCACTGCATCATGAGCAGCTTTATCTCACAGTGTTGTAGCAACTCCATGGTGTCTGAAAGAAAAAGCTGCAAAGGGTTTGCAGGTCAGTGGGGGCCCCAGGAACTAAACATCTTCAGCAATGGAGATGTCTTCACGGATTCCTTTCATCCCAATACAAACTCCTCCAGCCAGGAGGAGATACAGGAACGTTTACACTTCTGTTAGATGCGCAACTGCACTTCATTATCTGTCTATCTATCTGTCTATGCATTGATCTGTCTGTCTGTCTGTCTGTCTGCCTCTCTGGGTGTCTGTCTGTCTGATCTATTTATCTACCTGCCTGCCTTCCTCTCTGCCTGCCTTCCGCTCTGTCTGTCTGTCTGTCTGTCTGCATGTGCATCTGCCTCTCTGGGTGTCTGTCTATCTGATCTATTTATCTACCTGCCTGCCTTCCGCTCTGTCTGTCTATCTGTCTGTCTGTCTGTCTGTCTGTCACAGAGGAATAGAGTGTGCAGACTTTTTACTGTAAAGTACCTGTGTGCATTGTGACTCATCTGTGTGAGTAATTTTATTCCCAACATGTCGATTCTTTGCCGAGTGACGTGACCTGTGACGTGTACAGGTCTTGTGTTTGTGGTTCTGCTTTGAAGCGCAGTTTGTCATTAATCGCTTTTATCCTGAACCCGTCTATTTCTACATTTCAGAATCTGTGGCCGTCAGCGAGGATCTGCTGCCATGCAAAGTGTGCGGTAGACGTTTTTTCTCAAGCGTCCTTGTGAGTATCATTCAGGTTGAAATCAGAGCCCAAAGCTGTTTTTTTTTTTCCCCTTCGATCTCTTCCTCATGATACAAGTTGTGGCACGGACGGATTCTGGCAACCGATTAGAAATCCCTGTTCAGAAAAACACTCTAATCAAAGTGCTCTTTGTCTTCAGTGTTCCTGTTTGATCGAAAGCTTTGCACAATGCACACATCAGAGCCACTAAAAAGTAACTGTAAATGTAGAAAACAGATGCATTGTGATGAAGCACAGTTACCTGAAAGCTGATCCTTTTGTCTTTTAATAGAACTCTCTTTATTGCTCAAGCATATACTTTTCACAAATTCTCACTCTATTAGGGCGTGACAGATCTTTACTAACATCAACAGTGTCAAACATTAAAACCGTGAGCCCTTAGGCACTTTTAAAGCAATAACACTATGTGGACAAATATTGTGGACACCTGAGCATAAGATTTAGATGTGCTTTTTGAACATCCCATACCACGTATTCCCACTTGCTGTTTTAATAACCTCCAGTCTTCTGGGAAGAGGTTCCACAAGATTGAGAAGTGTGTTTGGGGAGAGTCATTCAGCCAGAAGGTTGTTAGTAAAGTCAGGTACTGATGTAGGTGAGAAGGTGAAGAGGTTCCTGGGGGTGCCGTCAGTGTTTACATTCATCCCAAAGGTGTTCAATGTAGCGTTGAAGCTCTATAACAGGAGATCTTCCACTCCAAAGCATGTGAAGCATATCTTGATGGAACTGACTTTGTGCACATGGGCATCATCATGCTGGAATGGGTTTGGGTCTCCTAGTTCAAGTGAAGGGAAAATTTCATGCTCCAGCATCCAAAGTCCTATAAAATTGTGTGCCTCCAACTTTGTAAAGAACCACATACGGCTGTAAAAGTCAGGTGTCCCGAAACGTTTGTGAAGGCAGTGTTTGCAGCACGGTAGAACATGCTGAAAAGCTAGAACAAAAAAAATGTTTTAGTGCACCATGAACAAGAACCTTCTGGGGAACCTTGAGAAGGGGCGCTAGAAGCGTAGCACCCTGAAACAGAGAATGGAAACTTTTTTTCTTTTAAATTTCACACACTTTTTTGAAAATAATATATTTTTCTCTGTCTGTAGAAGAAGCACATGTCCATCTGCCAGAAAAGCGCAGTGAAGAAAAGGAAGGTGTTCGACTCGAGCAGACAGAGAGCCGAGGGCACCGACATATCGACTGTGAAACCGCTCAAGCCAAGGGTGAGGACAAAACCTTCTTTTTTAAACATCCCTTTCCACATTTAGATACCATTTGCAGTTAAAATAACATCCACACCATGGGACGATGTTCTACAAGATTTTTGAGTGTGTTTGAGATTCAAGAGTAAAGTCAGGTACTGATGTCGGTGAAGTGAGGAGGCCTGGAGTGCAGTCAGTGTACACATTCAATACGTTCAATAGGGGTGGAGCTCTATTGCCGGAGATCTTCCACTCCAACCCATGTAAAGCAGATCTTCATAGAGCTTTATTTACAGGGGCATCGTCCTGCTGGGGCAGAGTCTCTTATTTCTAATGAAAATTCAATACAGTCCTATACAATTGTGTGCCTCCAAATTTTTTAGGGGAGAACCACATATGGCTGGAGAAGTCACAGGCGTCCCAATACTTTTGTCCATAGAGTATAGATTTTAGATTTTTTTTTTTAAGCAGCCTGAAATTAATTGTAGATTAAATTCATGGACATTCTTTCTGCCGTTCTTTGCTTCACCACATTGACGTCAGGAGTAATCCCCACAGGCATTGTTTGTACTGGTCCCTGTCCTTAAACATGTTTCTTCAAACAGCCTGAACCACCCAAGAAACAGTCCAACTGGCGCAGAAAGCATGAGGAATTCGTCGCTACCATCCGTGCTGCCAAAGGTCTGAGCCAAGTGATGAAAGACGGCGGCCCTCTTCCCCCACCCCCACCTCCATCCTACGATCCAGGTAGAAAAAAAAAAACCGTTCTGAACACGGGGGCTGAACCTGATCAATAGTAGTAGCAATGCGTTTTGAAATTATTGAGGTTATAATCCTCTTGTTCTAGATTATATCCAGTGCCCGTATTGCCAGAGGCGGTTTGGTGAGAACGCAGCCGAGCGGCACATCAAATTCTGCAAGGAGCAAGCGTCACGCATTCCCAACAAGGAGAAATTCGTGGGAAATGACAAAGCCAAGCCTCCAGCCAGGACGCAGGTGAGTGTGTGTCCAGACTGTGTCCAGACTGTGTCCAGACTGTGTCCGAGTCTCACAGCAGTCAAAGGATATAAACGATCAATCGGACTGTTTTTTTAAAGGAAGATTTGGGAAACCTAATCGGAATCAAAGCGTGACATGACATGAAAACTTTTTACTCACACGGTCATTAGTTGCATTTCAGCAGTGAGGTGCACCAGACCAGGCAGTCAGATTAGCAGTGATTAGCAAAAAACTGTTGTTACAATCTAAAAATGCATATGAAATGACATTAGATTTTTTTATTAAATTCAATAAGAATGTCTGTCTGTTATGTCTGCTAGAGCAACTCTGAATGAACGCACAAATTAATTAATTAATTAACACACAGCGAATAGTTTGAATCGATTCTGAGGCCTGCTTCAATCGTATTTGCAGAATAAATAAACGTTTTGTACTATTCCGAAATAATAACTATAATCTCTCTATCTGCAGTGCAAGCCTGCACCGGTGAAAAAAGCAACTTCTGTAACTCCCACATCTTCGTTGTCTTCCACTCGCCTACCTCAGCGTCCAACCTACGGACAGGGCAGAGGAAGCGGTATGGACCGAACCTTTCAAACGAGTCTAACAGCAGAGCATTTCCCAAAAAGTTTACAAGCCACACACACTGGCGTGTTTGATAAACGGTGGTATAAAGGCAGGCAGCAACATGATACAGGGCTTTCATTTCCTAACATCATCCAAACAGCAGCTTAACTGTATCAATCGTTTCATAAAGCAAACCTGCCAACCCTTTTTCCTTTGTCGTCATGGCAACATCTGCAGGCTTTGTTTTTCTTCTTTCCTACATGTAAACTTTTACACTTAACCTACATGTAATTTTTTGACTTTCCTACATTTGATTTTTTACAACTTTTCTCTAAATGTCAGTTTTCCTACTTGCATGTAAACTTTTCTACTTTCATATATGTGAACTTTTACCCTTTCCAGCATGCAAACATTTAAAGCTTCTACATTTTTAAATATCTATTGAGTTTTTGCATCAAAAGTGACGTGTAAAACAATTTACAATAATCACTGTTTATTATATTGATGAGCTTCAGTTTCAAAACTGGCTGAAAATTTGCTTTTCCAGGGCATCAGACAAAAAAAAATCAATTAAGGAGCCATTGAATCCAAACAACAGGCGCCAAATGATATTTTTAAGTGCCAGAACTGAGAACTGAAGCGATCATGGCGGTGTTGAAGTATATTTTTTCGCTCTTTCCTTTCTTTTTCGGCACGCAGTCGAGAGACGAGACACTGCGAGCGCTAACATGGAGACTGTTTGGAAAAAGTCTGACATTTATTTATTTAATGATGCGGAAAAGTGAGTTTTGCTTTAACTTTCCGGTTATTTTAGCGCTTTAATTCAAGCGTAGGCGGCGCATGCGTCTCAATTTATTACATCAACAAATTATGTGATTGGCCAATCCTCACAGAACACGCACATAAAAAGTCATGTTTTGCAAATTATTCGGTCACGACATAAACAGGTGGCGATCTCGGCAAAAATATTACTCGCAATTTATTATTTTGGTATTATTTATTATTTATTTTAATCGAATGAAAGCCCTGCTTTCATTTTTCATGGACTTTCTTCAGGAATTTCTGGCACCAAAAGTCCTGCAGGCTCGATGAAGAATGTAAATGCTTCAGCTTCTTTTTCTCCGTCTCGCCCAGTCTCTGGTGGAGTGACCGTTCTTCCTGGGTAAGGCCTGGCTCACACTCCAGATGTAACTACAAACCTGCATCTGTGAGCTCGTTTTTGTTTTTTTGTTGTTTTTTAATCCCCGACCCCCATGTGTTTAGGGACAAACCTAAAGGCGTGGTTGCTCCCAGTTCCTTGAAGAGCACGACCTACGGAGGAGGAACGAATAAAAAGATGATGTACAGTGCTAACAGCTCTAATTCAAGGTAGCACCATCAATTAGAGACTATTTGAAATGCATATGGATGCGGCGTGATCTGGAAATCGTACAGTGTTGATCACTTTTCTATAATTACTTGCCGTTGTTATAGGAGATGTTTTATTGCTTATTTATTATTTTATAAAAACCACAAACACTGATTTATGATCTGAGAGATACAGTATATGGACAAAAGTTTTGGGACACCTGACTTAAATTTTTACCACAAATTTAGAGGCTCACAATTCTAAATGATGCTTAAATTTTCCCTTCACTTCAAGTAAGAGATCCAAACCTGTTCCAGCGTAACAATGTGCACAAAGCCAGCTCCATGATATGCTTTACATGGGTTAGAGTGGAAGATCTCCTTCTATAGAGCTATAAACCCTATTAAGCACCTTTAGGATGAAACTCTGACTGTACCCCAGGCCTCCTCAGCTCACTAACATCAGTACCTGCCATTGTGGCTGAATCAGCACAGATCTCCAGAAGCACACTCCAAAATCTAATGAAACATCTCCCCAGAAGAGAGGAGGTTATTATAACAGCAAATGGAGATTAAATGAAATGGGATGTTAAAAAAAAAAAAAAAAAAAACCCATAATGCTCTTACGCTCAGGTGTCCACATGATCGTTTAATATCATCTTGTCATCAGCTCAGCCCTAGAAAGGCGTCATGGTCATGTTCATTGACTTTTAGAAGAAAACGTGTCCAGTGACATTTGGTGTAGCTGAGCATAATTTCTGCTTTTCCCTGCACTACAAACTAAAAGCCTTAAAAAAACAAAACAAAGGCATCTCGGGCGCAGGCTTGGAAACTTGAAGGGGTGAATTAGAAGATTGATTGTTCTACCACTCGAGTGAAAACGCTGAATGTTAATTGCGTTGTTAAAGTGCAGCTTTTGTGCTCAGTTCACACTGAACCGACTGTTTCCCTCACTTCCTGTCATGTCATGTCATCTGTCATCTTCTCCCGCTTATCCGACCCCTCACTTCCTATTCTTTTTTATTTTTATTTTAGGAATGAGGTGAAAAATGACAATGGGATGGACTATTCCACAAAGGGGAACAAGTTCTGTCATGAGTGTGGAACCAAGTACCCAGTGGAGTCGGCCAAATTCTGCTGTGAATGCGGAGTCAGGAGGATGTGCATTTAGAGACACAGAGAGAGACACAGATAGAGAGACACATCTTTTAATGCTGAATCTCCCACTTTCCCAACTGTCACAATCTTGCCCATGAATTCCAGCCTTTCTATATTTATCAATATGCTTATATCTATATTTTTGCCTTGTTTTTATTCCAATTTGTGTTTATTATCGAAGTGCAATATGATGAGCTACTGATCTTTTTTTTTTTTTCTTTAAGAATTAACCCTTTTCTGAATTGATAAAAAAACAATGTATGTATTTCAAACCCGAAATCACCACCTCCATTTCAAAGCAGGAACAATCCGACATGGTATTGTGAAATTTAATTTGTATTTTTTTTTTTATTATGCGGTTGCAATTAGAAAACCCGTTTTTTATATTGTTCATTTTCTTTATTAGTAATTCTTATTTAGTTCCTCAGTCGCAGCTTGATGACGATTCGTAAGAATTCATACTCGGATGAATACGCTTGAAATCAAATAGCAAAGTTTTTTCACTCTATGCAGAAAAATCGCTTCACAGCCCTTGAAGACCTCTATAATCCCGTCTTCTGCTGCTCCTCAGCTGGTACATAATGTAAGATGAAGCACCCGTATATAATCCCCTCCTGATTAATGACCCTGTTGTGCTGATAAAGCGGAATACTACAGCTGGTTTATGCTTATGATCATATGAGACAGAGCGGGTACGAGGCCTGCTGACCGAGTGGATGTGTCACAGTAATGTAACACGAATAAACATTCATGCACGTGAGACTGGTGTGTGTGTGGAGTATTTGTTTACTCTTATACCACAGCAACCTTTAGTCCATGTACCCCGTATAGCCACATTTCATATCTTGGAATGCTGCAGATGTCAACACAACTGTCTTTTCTTTCCTAAAGACCTCCATTTGAGATACAGAAGGTAACTAGATATTTTTTTTACACTTGTAATTTCTAAGCTTTATCGGGAAAATGATCCAAAATAGCACAAGTGTCTGTGGTTATGTGAAGACACTGACTCGTCCTCCCATTTACGACAGATCTTCATGAAGATCTGCCTCCCAGAAGCTACCGCAGCATAATTGTGTGTCTACAGCAAAACTGTTAGAATGGAAAATACTACTGGGTTGTGTATCTTTTTAAACTTTGATTTCCCCCATTAATTTGTCTTGGTAGTGCAACTTGTTTAGAGAAAAAAAGTGCTGTCTTGCCCTCTCCCACATACTCAAGCTGGTTGCTATGGTGATTCCACGCGACCAGAGCCAGAGCTAGCTTTGGGATTTGCAGGGTTTTGATGTCAGGTCTTACCATGCTTATTTTTATGTCAAAACGGCAAGATAAACACAAAGATTTTATATAAAAATATATTTATTCACAGAGAAGATGCGTAATACATAATAAAGAAGCGCTTAGAGTGTCCAAAACAAATGTGTTCTATCTAGGAACTGACAGAACTCTCGGTGTAAGTGCCAAAAGTTCCTGTCTCACACCGAGGTGATTCGCCATAGCGAGAAAAACAGGGTGGATATCCACGGTTGGGGAAAAGAAAAACATGTCCATAGCTTCAGTGGAAATGAGGGTCAAAACCACGGAATGCTGTTAAACCGTCCGATTCATAGCAACTTTTCCGAAAAAAATCCCTGCAGGTGGAACGGTTCCTGATAGATCCTGCGTTCGGCCGATCAGCGGGAACGGATCGCTCGTCATTTCGTTATAAATGTGTGTCCTCTCGTATACAAGGTGCTGTGCAAAGCCTTGGAATGAAGCCATGCTTTTCAGTTTTGCTTATTATTAATAGAGTTATATATTATAGAAATATAATGATCACTCTGTAATCCTGTTGCCCCGTGCTTACTAAGCCGAATTATGTTGTTCGTACGCATTCTGGATCATCGTGAGCAAACGTTTTAGTTTGCAATACTTCTTGTGTAAAGACTGCGAATCAGGCCACTTCACTTCCTGCTTGAAGAAGAAAAAAAAAAAATAATTGAAACCAAACAAAACAGAGTAAAGACTGCACATGCTACTCATCAGAGAATGTCTCACCTGATGTCTGAAGCATGGACATCCCAGAGACTCGCCTATGACCTTCACGAGTTTCTGCAACTCGTTTTGCAGATGACCGTGTATGTCCTTCGGCAGACGGGTGCAGGACACGGTGCTGATGCACTCGATCGGCTGTAACTGCATCCATACGGTGGAGGAAAAAGCGTTGATTAATGGTCTATAACAGCAGATATGACCGTAGTGCAACAGCAATTTGCAGGCTTATGAATTAATCAAGGCGCTCGCTCTGATAGGCTGAATTACCAATTATTCGTTTGCTGGGATGTTCAAGTTAAAGAGACTAAAATCTTGTGTAACTGTCGCAATTTTATTGCTCTTGTATATCACACAACCACAACCTTGTGCATCATATGACAGAAATTCCAACAAATAGTATTTTAATTCTGATTTCTGATTGTAACACGTATTACTTTCAGACACTAGGGGGAAGCAGACATCAACTCACGTCTCAGAAAGCCTGAAATAAAACTCCTTGGTTGATAAAATAGTAAATGCTGAGGTCTTGCAAGTGTCCAAAAAACCCCCAAAACAACAAGTATTAAAACATGCTGTGTTGTGGTTGTAGTGATGCTATACACGGATTTAGCTCTGAGTCATCTAAGTGTTTCCTAATTTCCATGGGAATCGGTGAAACTGTTTTCCTGGGTTTTTTAATGGTTTGTTAAACGAATTTATCGGTTTCGTTCATAATTTGAGAAATATTCACATGTAAACTTCCTGAAAAAGCATTGAAATCAAGTTTTGTAAACCATGTCATACTTACACTCTGACACACATGTTTTCTTTCTCGGCTTTTCCTGACACACGGGTTTTCTTTTACCTGTTTCTGAATACTCAAGTTCTGTGAAAAGGAAACGATCTGATTTTAATAGTTTAATATTGTTACTTATGTCTTTAATACATGAAATGTCTGCAGCTCTAAATCTTACAATGTTCTCTAGCTGCAGCTGAATGATATGCTGATAATTCTGAATGATTTCCTCTTTGGTCTTGGTGCTTTTGCAGGACAGGACGAGAGGTAGAAGGAGAAACACCAAAACAGGAGTGCCAAGAAGATGCTAGAAATGAAAACGGAAAAACAAAAAAAATCAGTAACTATCTCCAGGCTCCAACGCTAATTCATCGTGTAGTACCACTGTACGCTTTCCTCATCATTGTGTGAGTACCTTCTTTCAGGTTTTAAACTTAATTTAAGATCATATTAGAAGCCAATTAAAAATGTAAAGATACAGTACACACTCAGGATGCGTATAAAATAACATTCAGTGTATTTCCAAACAACATTCATTCGATTTTTTTTTTTACACATCATTTTAAACAAACCATATACAATCCTGGTGAAGTGGGGCCAAAATGATCTCTCTTATTCAAAACACACGTATGCCCAAAGATAAAATGCATGCTTGCTTGACCTATAATATCCAGGAACTTTATCATTAATATCCTTGTTATATCTCCTTTACCAATGAATCATACTAGTTTCATTTTAGACTTCCTTTGTTGTGTTCACTGAGTCACCAATCCGTGTACCACTTTCCTGCAGAACCAAATATTTTACCTGATCAAGCTACCTGGGTGGAGTTGGGTCTAAAAAAAAATCCAGTGTGTTTCAGCCTGGAGAAAAATGTGTCGTGGACCAGGGTTATAAGAATAGTTGGATCAGGTTCTAGACTTTTTTTGTGGAAGTGGTAGCTCAATGGGTTAGGCCCCCTGTTACTGGTTGGAAGGTCAGGGTTCAAGACCTACTACCTACAAGCTGCCACTGTTGGGCCTTTGAGCAACACCCTTAACCCTCTCTGCTCCAGGGGTTCTGAATCATGGCTGACCCTGCCCTCGGACCCCAGCCTCCTAATAATCTTGGGTATGTGAAGGAAGAATTTCACTGTGTCATAGTGTATACAGTATGTGACAAGCCTCTTTCTGTCTCTTCTTTTTTCCTCCATTAGAATCTCATAAAATAAGTCAAGTCAAGTTTATTTCTATAGCGTTTTTCACAACAGACATTGTCTCAAAGCAGCTTTACAGAAATCAACAGTGAAGGTGAATGGTGTGCATTTATCCCTGATGAGCAGCCATGGCGACTGTGGCAAGGAAAAACTCCATTAGATGTTATGAGGAAGAAACCTTGAGAGGAACCAGACTCAAAAGGGGAACCTCATCCTCATTTGGGTGACATCAGAGTTTGATCATAAATCTTTAAACAATACAGAACACTGGAGAGTGAGAACTAACATGAGCACTGGAGTATAAGATTATAAGTAAATGTTCTTTCTACAGTCTTTGGTATAAAAGTAGGAGCTACTGAGCTCAACATTTGTGATCATCACAGATCCAGCATCAGCTTCTCCATGCCAGAGGCTTTAAACACTCCAGGAGGTCCTAAAAAATAACCTTGAGATGATCTCAGCTCGGTTCGTTTGGTCTGACCACTTCATTTGTGGTAAGATCTTGAGGCTTGTTGTTACTAACCTACACAGCAGCTTCATCAGCAATGGAAAAAAGTGAAGGAAATATTGAATTGGTTGCTAGTGGAGAAGTACGTATCGTTGTGTAGCAACAGGACGGACCTGATAGAGGCTGATAGAAGCATCGTACGTTTAAACTTGCCATGCTTTCGAGCTTCAGTAGTAATAACAGTAAAGCAGCAGTACTGAACAAGAGTTACTGTGTGTAACTACTGCACTTGAAATCATGTCGGCATTTCAGTTTGTCCTTCCAACCTCTGACTAATGTGAGGGTGACGTGTTGGCCTTTGGCAAGAAGCATGCGTTTGATGAGGTTTTTTGATTCTGCACCAAAAATTCCTTTTCTTTCATTATTTTATGTTTTCTTTCTTTCCCTCCTCCAGTGCTTCCTGCAATTTCCACTTTCACTACAATTCCATTTCTGCTCGCTCTCTCTCTTTCTCTCTCTCTTTCTCCCACTCTCTCTGCTTTTTCATCCACAATCACCAAATCACTGCATGAGTGACATTCTCCAAAAGAATTCAGTGATGATCCTAAACATGTACAACCCAAAAGAAGTATTTAAACAGGTCTCAAAAGGTTATCAGGTGCCTCCTTATTCCTAAGCCTGGAGCTGTTATTGAATTCAGTAGATGATTTGATGAGATTTACACATCATCACTTTTCTTTTCACAATGAATGCGCAGTAGCCCCACTGTCGCTCTCAAACTCCAGGATTATTTGGAAAAGAAAATCACAGCAGCGCATTCATTCGCTTTCGTTATTACTTTCCTTTCTTGTAAACCCTCTTTCCTTCTAACTGTTATAATTACTGATAACTCACTGGGATTTCCCCAAAATGGTAGTATAAATAGGCTACAACCTGTTCCCTTTCCGTTTCGCACTTTATATGGTATGGCACACACGCATGCACCCACCGTATTCACACTCTTACACACGCGCACTTTCCTATAGAGGTAGGCGCGCGCTTTTCCACGGCAGTAAGACAGGTAAGGTTATTTATTACGCATCACTTTTATTTATTTTTTTTTATTATTATTATTATTATTTATGTCGAGACAAAACTCAGACCTGCGACTTACCATTTGTCATTTTTGGTCCATGTTCACACTCCTGAATGATTCGTACCGAAGTCCTCTCCAACTGGACAATCCAAATCCATGCATGGAGACTACATTTTCTCACTTTCTTTATCTTAATTTGCGTTATTTAAATTCCTCCTTCGGTGGATGTTTTGTATATTATTGATGCGCTGTTTCTGTGCGTATTGTCCCCAGGTAAAGAGAGAGAGAGAGAGAGAGAGAGAGGGAGAGAGAGAGAGGGAGAGATAGAGAGATCAACTCGCTTCGGTTTTACTTGCGCGTTTTAGAGTCGCGCGTTTCGGCGCTGTTATTAAGTTTCCGCCCCTACAGCGTTGCCAGGTACTAAAATTAAAAGTGTTCCCCAAAAAAGTGTCGGATTTCAGACGGAACGGTCGTGATTTCATAATCTATGCGCGACCAAGAAAAAAAAAGGAGAAGAAGTAAAAGAAGAAGAAGCCGATCGGACGCCGCGCTCAGGGAGAAAAAAAAAACCAAAAACAAAACAAAACACCAAACCGAAACGCACCGTGTAATGTGACGTGCCAAACTATGACGTCAGCACAGGTGGTTGATTAGTGGCATCGAAGTGCTAGCGCGCGCGCGCGCTCGGACCGCGACCGACCAGCGCCACGTGCACGCGTGTAGCGCGCCTCCGGTTCCACCGAATTCCTCGGGTGTCTGAGCGCGGATTGTAAAGTCGTGCATGAATTAATTCGGCCTGGTCCAAATCCTATGCACCCTGCTCTATATAGTGCACTATTTTGAGCTTTCACATTCAATTGGCTAGCAAGACCTCCATAACAGCCAGCCTATAACGCATTATAATGTACAGGGAACACTGGAACAGCATTACAGACAGGAACATTTATTAGTTCTCTGGAACGGCATCAAAAACCTCTTTCCCACCCACTACTACCCCAGCCATGATAATTCACCTGCCCCAAACTAATGTTCCTTTCATTTTCTCATTAATGACGCGTATGCCGGGATTTCGATTCACTGAATCGATTCTTTCGAACAGCACGTCAGAAGTTGTCTGATTCGAGTTAGAGTCGTTTGATTTGATTCACCGCCCAGAGCGTCTTACAGAAATATAATTTTCTCACTGTTTTGATTTACTGTAAACTAAACATTCTGCTGTCATTTGTGATACATTTTTATATGAATAATATTTATGACTGAGCAAGAGACTCCAATGATGTCTGGCTAAAAGTCTTGCCAGGAACAAATAAAAAGAAATATGAAACGCTTCAAACAAACACCTGGTAGAATTAGTTTAGGTAAATTAATTAGAAATGAAAGCAAACTTTGCCAAGAACGTTAGCCAAGTAGTTTAATATAAGTCTCTAATATAATACATCTAGTTTTACGTCATTTGCTCTTGAGGAAACATTTGTTCATTTGAATTCTTCTATTTGTTTGTATTTATAGGAAATTAATTGTTGAGATTTGAATTGCTGCATGAAAATAGCAAACTATCCAGCTTGTAATGTTCCAATGAGAAATCATTGGTAAGAAAATGACAACAAGAATTAAATAAACATGTCACTATTTGCTATAGTTTCCTTTTAACCTGCAGTTCTACAGTTGAGGGAAAAGGCCAGGGTCAGGTACATTTAATTAATCAGTCTTATTGTACACAAGGGTCCAGTCAGATTCATCAAATTAATGATTGAGATGTTTGATGTAAAATGAATGCATACAGGTCTAACACATCTCTGGGTGTACAAAATGTTCCAAAAATATAGTTTTTTTTCCTCCATAATAAAAATGAGTCATCATTTGGTGCCACACCTGATGAAGTCCATCAAGGGCCTGATAACAACTTATAAATGAAAGCAGAACTGACTAAGGAGGGAGAGATCTACAGCATTTATTTAATTCTCGCTAATTTTCTGACACAATTTATCACTAGAGAATTTAAATATTTACTAATTTAGTATTTGATACTGCTCACCATGGCTATTACAGCAATGTCTGGTCAGTCTGACCGTTCTCCTCTTACTGACCTCGCTTATTAAAATTAATAATTATTTATTAATTATTTTTAAGATGCCAATGGAACTGATGCCACAGGATGTTTTTTGTTTTATGCACCATTCTATGTGAACTCTACAGACAACTGTGGATAAAAATCCATGTACACAAGTTATTAACATAAACAATAACACAGTGGCAGTAGTAAGAAGGATGGTTCTGGAAAACCAGAGCAAAGTGTAAAGACCGAATATAAGGGGATAATTAAAATCCTCATACATCAAAATTTTGGATAGGTATATGGCACTGGACCATTAATATGTGTCAGTTTTAGAAATGCAAATAAGAAACATTTCCTGAACAACTCGAAACAAACAAGACTACACTTGCCTCAAAGACTCATTATGATTCATTGGGCAAATATTTTCCCACATTTACAGACAGTTTTTTTTAAATGAGTTGGTTTTTGTACACTGGCGAAAAAGAAATCACGTTTTGCACGTTTAAAGATAAGATTGGACGCAGACAACGGTACCTTTTAGGATGGAATTCTGTTTCAACAAAAGCTGCGTAAATTAAAAATAATTTTGTATATACAAAGGGTGTGCAAACATTTGCACATATCTTTATATCTGTTTTCTATATAGTAATTAGGTAATTAGTAATTAATTGTGCTGCATCGATTGCCAGATCGATACTCTGATGGCAATTTTCTACTGAATAGTTCTAGAGAAAAAGAACATTATCAATAATTACTTTTTTATTCACAAAACAGAAAATTATACGAGACAATTTTCAAGAATAATTAATAATAATAAATATTAGTTAAATAATGTAATTAATAGATAGATAGATAGATAGATAGATAGATAGATAGATAGATAGATAGATAGATAGATAGATAGATCGATCGATCTTTAAATAGATAAAGATATATATTCAGTATAAATTCATCTGCACAGTATTGAAAGTAATATCTACACATTTTGTGTATAACTTCCACTTTGTCCATGGCTTTTTGTTTGTCTGCATACACACTAAGAATTTGGCCTTTTCAACACAAGTCACTTCTTTCTTTTGGATGAGAAAATGGCCTTTACAGTCTCTCACTCATGAGCTAACACTCACATTTACTTTATCCAATGCATCTGGTAGAAAGAAAGAATTTGGTCCATGTACTCAGCTCGGGGTCGAGGTTTAAACTCATATAACTCCAAAGAATTATAATTACAGCATTTATAGTAAAGCAGAACATAGTCTTCATTCAGGACTCAATGACTCAAGGAGAAAAGTTCAGTTGAATAAGAGTCACATGATGTACAACATCTGTATTTTTATTATTATTATTATTATTATTATTATTATTATTATATAATCTGTAGGTGACAATATTATTATTATATTAAATTATATTATTATTGATGTCAATTTTTACAGTAAGACAGAAAGAGACAGAGAGAGAGAGAGAGAGAGAGAGAGTGTGTGTGTGTGTGTGTGTGTGTGTGTGTGTGTGTGTGTGGACGTGCGTGGGCGTGTGCCTGTGTAATATACACTCAATACACCTCAGTACTAATGACAAAGTGGATCAGCAGTTTTTTGTAGCTTTCCCCAGAGATGTGCAGCAGTCCTGACTCTAATCTCTACAGGCAGTTCCTTTGACCTCATTGCTCGGTTTCTGCTCTGATATGCATTGTCAGCTGTGATGTCATCTATAGAAAAGTGTCTAATTTACCATATGTGGACTGTAATCAAGGTTTAGAAACATCTCAGCAAAGAAAAATGTATTTGTTCACTTTTATATATATATATATATATATATATATATATATATATATATATATATATATATATATATATATATATACACATTTATACACATACACATATGATGGTCATCATAAAGGACGTTTAAAAACTTCTGCTCAGTGTGGGTCCAAATATTGTTTGTGAATTCATCACGTTATTTATGATTCAGCGAGACTTTTTATTTTTTATTTGTATTATTATTTTTTTTATGCTTAAATTGTTCGTCAGAGACGTCTTTACGCTCTTACTTTGCTCCTCTTCACTTCTCTACAACGAAATTCATGCTCTCCAGATAATAAGGACACAAGAGGTGGAATAAAGGATGAGGATGTGTGTGCATGTGTTTAAATTACTGCAGCTGGGAGTCTTGAATCTTCTTACATTTTTGCTGTTTTATGAGTTCTGGCTTTCTGAAGGAGAACTGCTCAGAGGAGAGGAAAGGGAGAAGTGAGGAAAGGTTTTATTGCAGGGTTGAACAAAGAATTGGTATGTGCTTTTTGAACATCATCTTCCACATTTAGTCCCATTTGCTGTTATAATGATCTCCACACTTCTGGGGAGATGTTCCACTAGATTTTGGAGAGTGCTTGTGGTATGTGTAGATTTGCCACAAGGGTGTTAGTAAAGTCAGGTAGTGATGTAGGTGAGGTGAAAAGGCCTGGGGTGCAGTCAGCATGAAGATTTCATCCCAGAAGAGTTCATTTACTAGCATTGCTCTCAGATTAGATTAGTGAAGCAAGATGACCTAAATACACCCACTAGAAGCACAAATGTAATTACAGTTTACAGGAAATAGAAGAAGAATTTGAGCACAAGTGTCATTAAATCACTGCTAGAATACATTCAAGACCAAATTTGCAAAGAAGTAAGAACAATCTAAATTCCCAATGTTGTTGTTACTAACTAGGGGTGTAACGGCACGTATTTGTACCGATCCGTTTCGGTACAGGGCTTTCGGTATGGTGCACATGCGTACCAAATGTGTACTTTGTTTTACGTGCGGAACATAGTTAAAATCTGAGTTCCAATTGTAGCGCGCATGTACGGAAACTCTTCCTGTCAACGTTTAAACTGCAGTCTAGCGATATGAATTCTTTTGTGCTTTTTCTCTCGAAAGGATAAAATACTGACAATTCCACACATCGAGGGAGTGAATAAGTGAAGGATGGAAGGAATGAAGACATTTGTTAAAATATGTAGAAATAAGTAGAACGGTTAAGTTGAACACCTCTGTAAAAAATAAATATCAAATGTAAAGCTCCAAAAATGTATTTGATTGATTAAATTTTATATATATATATATATATATATATATATAAAAATAAAAAAAAAATATATATATATATAT
>JAAIIK010000033.1:3404268-3430206 GCA_014706435.1 Silurus glanis | reverse complement strand
TGTGTGTGTGTGTGTGTGTGTGTGTGTGTGTGTGTGTGTGTGTGTGTATGCATGGGTGAGTTCAGTTCAGATCTGTGTTGAGAAGCCTGATGGCTTGAGGGAAGAAACTGTTACACAGTCTGGATGTGGCGGCCCGAATGCTTCGGAACCGCTTCCCCGATGGTAGGAGAGTGAAAAGTGTGTGTGACAGGTGTGTGTGTGTGTGTGTGTGTGTTTGTCTGTGTGTGTGTGTGTGTGTGTGTGTGTGTGTGTGTGTGTGTGTGTGTGTGTGTGTGTGGTCATCCACAATGCTGTTGGTTTTGCGGATGCAGCGTGTGGTGTAAATGTCCATAATAGAGGGGAGAGATACTTTGATGATCTTCTCAGCCGTCCTCCCTATCCTCTGTAGGGTCTTGCGATCCGAGACGGTGCGGTTCCCAAACCAGGCAGTGATGCAGCTGCTCAAGATGCTCTCAATGGCCCCTTTGTAGAACGTGGTCAGGATGGGGGGAGGGAGATGAGCTTTCCTCAGCCTTCTCAGGAAGTAGAGACGCTGTTGGGCTTTTTTGGTGATGAAGCTGGTGTTGAGTGACCAGGTGAGATTATCTGCCAAGTGAACACCAAGGAATTTGGTCTATAAGGAACACCAAGGAATTTGGTGCTCTGGACGATCTCTACTGAGGATCCGTTGATGTTCAGTGGAGATTGGTCGCTCTGTGCTCTCCTGAAGTCAACAACCATCTCTTTAGTTTTGTCAACGTTCAGAGACAGGTTGTTTGCTCCACACCAGGCTGTTAACCGTTGCACCTCCTCTCTGTATGCTGACTTGTCGTTCTTGCTGATGAGACCCACCACGGTCGTGTCATCCGCGAACTCGATGATGTGATTTGAGCTGTGCATTGCTACACAGTCGTGAGTCAGCAGAGTGAACAGCAGTGGACTGAGCACACAGCCCTGAGGTGCCCCAGTGCTCAGTGTGGTGGTGCTGGAGATGTTGTTTCCGATCCGGACTGACTGAGGTCTCCCAGTCAGGAAGTCCAGGATCCAGTTACAGAGAGAGGTGTTCAGGCCCAGTAGGTTCAGCTTCTCAATCAGGTGCTGAGGTAATGATCGTGTTGAATGCTGAGCTGAAGTCTATGAACAGCATCCGTAATGCATTTAATTTCATTGAATGCATTAGCCTTTGATGATAATAGTGTATGACTCCTTTACCTTTTGCATGTTTCTAAATACTTATATATAATATTTCTGAATTCGGCTCCTGAGATTTTCGACCTTTCAGCGCTCCTTGATGAACCCCCTCTCCTTTCTGAGTGTATGAGCGAGGGAACTTCTCCGGGGCGGTGGGTGCAACACTCCAAGTCCCGACCAGGTTCATTCACTGTCACGTGATATAATAATTGACGTGACCGTGCAAATAAGCAGTAAATTTATTGTGCGCTCGACCCTGATTGGTGGCTTGCTGCTTGATTGACAAGTTATGTTTTTATCTGCTCATAAATAAAAGGAATGACTGATTTTGCAGAATGTATTTAATGTAGTGAAAGTTAAAGTAAAAGTCTCCCCAAATAGAAATACTTCAACATACAAAAATACAAACACGTGTGCTCACGTATCGAATTGAGCTAAACAAGATGCTCTTTGATCAGAAATTTCTTAGTGATTTCTCATATTGCATATGTGTGTGAAACGTAAGAAGGTTGCCTGTGCTGTTAGCTGTGTAGGACTGCCTTCACTTCTGTTGTTCTTTATGGCATGCATGGTGAGCTGTGTTGCATGTTCCTGGAAGTTCTGCAAGATATTAGCTCACGATTTTCTTCACATGCTCAAACAAATTTAGGCCACAGATTTATCCCCACTATATATATATGGGTATTGAATCTTTTCCAAAGCCTGGTTGAAGAGGTGCTGATGGAGATCAGGTCAGCTGTATAAATAAATAAATAAATAAATAAATAAATAAATAGATAAATAAATAAATAGTTGTTACACTTGGCACAGCTGATGAGATCTGAAGTCACATAATGGTCTGATTCATTTGACATTGCAGTAAACTGGGCCCTCGTGTGGCCATGAGGAGCAACTGCACACCATGTAATAATGTTCATTCCTCTCTTTAAAACAAATAATATAGAAAACATATTTAACTAATTACACTTTAATAATTACTGCAGAATAAGCAGCACTGACAGCTCAAGGACATGCCTTTTACGTGTTTCTGACTACCACATCTAATGTAAATGTTTAATCATTCTCATGCGTCATCTGTTTTTTTTATTTTTTTATTATTTATTCTCTCCTTTGTTTATATAGGAGACATAGGAGAGATTCCATTTTCCACAGAAGCTGGCAAATAAGCTCTATAACCATTTATTAATCTATTTTACTAATATGGAAAGATGGATCACTTAATTTATCCGAGAGGGAAGTATAAAAATATAAATCAATATATATAAATAAATTAATTATACTTAATCATTACAAATTAAAAAGCATGAACAAACAACATACAGGGGAACAGTAAAGTAGAAATATTTTGTGGAATTTTTTATATGCATTCAAGCAAAGTTCTTATGGCCATTTGTAAAAGTCTCGAACACGGGAAGAAACGGGAATGGTAAACTATTAAATATGTTTTACACCGATTTATTTTAACTATTTATAGTATATAAATAGTTCAAATAGAAAAGAAACTTCAGAATCACAGAATTACATTGACAAACAGGGAGGATAAATTAATAAGTAAACAATTTTTTTCACATTTATTTTGCATTTTACGTATTTTTAATTAATTAATTAACTAATTAATTAATTAATTGGACTATTGAATAAGTACAGAATTTAACACTGGATGGACAAATGTATGTGTACACCTTACTATAATCTCCACTCTTCTGGGAAGATGATTTTGGAGTGTGTTTGTGGAGATTTTGTGGGATTCATTCATCCACAAGTGTGTTAATAAATTCAGATACTGAGGTGAGAAGGTGAGGAGGCCTGGGGTGCAGTCAGCGTTCACATTCATCAAGTTTAATAGGGTTGAGATCTATAGCAGGAGATCTTTTAATCCAGCCCATGGAAAGCAGATCTTCATGAAGCTGGCTTTGTGCACAGGAGCATCATCATGCTGGAACAGGTTTTGGGTCTCCGAGTTGAAGTGAAGGGAAAATGTTATTATAAAGACGTCCCATACAGTTGTAGTGATGTGACGAACATTTTAAACGATGTGTTAAAAATAAATACAGCACAGCGTGCAGATTTGAGGCTACACATTTGTGTAGAATTTCTTCCAGGAGGCGTTTTGTGTTCGCTGAGGTTATAAAGTTATCCGGCACTTTCCACCGTGTGACATTTATCATCAGGTTTAACTGTAACACTCCGAATGCCTGACCTTTTCACAGCCAGACGGACAGAAGAAGCCATACATTAATCATTCATCAGCACCTTGTGCTGCATTCCTCCACCCTCCTCATTACTTTAGATGAATATTAAACTGAATTTTATTTATTTATTTATTTATTTTCTTCTTTTCCATGATTGAACGCTCTAATAGTTTTGAATTGGATATAAGATCACTCTCATCACTCTCAGCTGCTAATCGATTGTAGATTTTATTCATTTTATTTTCTCAGGCTGTTCTTTAGAAAATTAGAAACAGTGATATGTAGTGTCATGCTGTTACAGGAACATCATCGATGTCTCAGTGCTCAGTGAAAATGCAGAGTCTCTCCGGTTATTTGTCTTCTAAAAGCACATCTCCTTCAGAATCGCTTCAAAATCGTAATCTAATATTTTTTTTTATAATTTTTTTACTTTTAATAGTTGCATTTAACATTCCCGGTACCTATGATTTTAGTATCTTCTCAAGGGACAATACTATAGAAATTAAACTTTATTTTAGAATATTAACTGCCGTTTACCAGTTTCTGAAGGGAGGGCATCATGTTCTGCTTCAGAATGTCACAGTACATGTTGGAATTCATGTTTCCCCCAATGAACTGCAGCTCCCCAGTACCAGCAGCACTCATGCAGCCTCAGATCATGATGATACCACCACCATGCTTGACTGTAGGCAAGACACAATTTTCTTGGTTCTCCTCACCAGGTTGTTGCCACACATCCTGGACACCATCTGAGCCAAACATGTTTATCATAGTCTCATCAGACCACAGGACATGTTTCCAGTAATTCCAGTAACTTCAAATTTGTATGGTTCTGTCAAGCAGACAAAAACATGAACATGATGAATAGGACATGTGGCTTTGCCTGGTTACACGACGTACAGCTGTTATCACTGAGGGTGTACTCACTTTTGTACTTACATTTTATTTAATCAATGTATTAGATTAGTTTATTCTGTTTTATTTCGATATATATTCTATTTGTATAAAATATTATAAAATATTATTTTATATATTATTTAACCAGGCAGGAATTTTTTTTTTATTGTTTTAAAAATGTAAACTGTTCACAAATGTTAATAATAAACAGTGTTTATAATAAAAAAAAAAAAAAAACGACAAGCAATTTAATATTTTGCATCTCTTCCCCCCTAACCGTATGAAATTGAACCACGAGTGTATGAAGGACCTGTGTGTATGAATCCTCCAGTGGGCCGGGTTGGGACGGACGGTGACGGTTCAGTTGGAACGCCCGTGTCCGTGTCTCTTCGTGAAGACTCCGGGGAGGATGGAGAGACTCTGGGGAGTGAAATTGAGCTCCACTAACACTCCACTCCTCCACCTCCTGCATGACAGTGATGAATCGGGTCCTGACAGGACAGTGTCGTGCCATCTTTTCTAATCTCGCCTCAGTCTTCTCCCTTTTATATTCACGCAGATACACTCATGCACACGTGCCATCGTGTCTCATTACTTTCTCCTTCTGTCACTTGGCTTCAGAAGCCTTACAGTTTCATTAGTAATTTTTTATATCTCTATTAAAAAAAACTTCATTTTGCAACATAATAAGCGTTCAGTACGTATGTTACAGCGTTCTCGAATGCTTGAATCTGATTGGCTAGAATATAACGTTTATTCTCCATGTTACGTAAGTGACAAAAATGAAGGTATGAAAAGTATGACGTCATTCTTAAATTCAAAAATCTCTTGTCGGATTTTCTTTTTCTTTTTATCATCACCACATTTTAAGTGTAAGTGCTCCACTGATTCTACTACAAAATGTATTCCTATCTTTAATTATTTATATGTATTTTTTGGTAATTGATAAATAAGGGCCATTATTATGTCCTAAAAGGTTTACTGGGTTCTAAAAGCTTATTAGAGTATAGTCATTTGTAGAGATTAATAATAATTAGATAATAAAAAAAAAAAAAACAAACAAACATGTAATGGTTGATGTGGTGATGTTTTCTATAAGGAAGGAGTCTCCAGTGCCAGAGGTAAGTCTTTGTGGTTTCTCTGTAAATGAATGAACTATTTATTTGTCGTATTATCTTAAAGAGTAGGTGCTGTTTGTAACTGCTGTAATGCAAGCGATAATTGGGAGCGCTCTTTCATGGACAGCATTAAATGTACCTTCAAATGGACAAAACAAACATCGTGATCATTCTGTTCTATTCAACACTTCAAACTCTCGCACTTCCTGCACCACCATGAGTCACAGGAAGTGGGGGATTAGTGTTTCTGCCGTTTGCTCGTTAACAGCTGGATGAATAATGATCCAGCTGCTGAAAGAGCAAAAGCAGCTCACAGCGTCAGGGCTCTTCATCATCAAACCTAGGGCTCTTCGCCTGCAGAAACGATAAGCGGCAGCGAACAGGCCTCTCCTCGGGTGGTAATTGGGTTGCGAAGTCCGGTGACCTCGAGATGAGTGTAACGAGGACGTGCAGGAAATGACGTTTACAAGGGAACCGAAACGGAAAGCTTAGAAAAGGTGTTTCATCAAATAATAAACCCAAACAAATAAATAGACAAAGCAGGATTTTTTTTGTGTGAAAAATACTAAATTAGATTTCGTAAAAAAAAAAAAAAAAAAAATGAAGTAACTAATGTCTCCTTTCTGGAAAAGAAAAATCATGTTTAATTCAAAATAACTTCTGATCTTTCGATCGCTCAAATTTAGCTTCTTTCAGGTTCTGAACATTTCTATCAACAGTTTTTGACCCTTTTTTAACCACAAGATATTGGCCATAATAATACCGAGGTTAAATGCATTTCTAATACATACACTATTTATAAATCTTATATAAATGTTTGTGGACACTTGAGCAGATGGTAAATGCTTTTTTAACATCCTATTCCACATTTAGTCCCCATTTGCTGTCATATCAACCTCCACTCTTCCGAGATGTTCCACTAGATTTTGGAGTGTGCTTGTGGAGATTCATTCAGCTACAAGGATGTTAGTAAAGTCAGGTACTGATGTAGGTGAGAAGGTGAAAAGGCCTTTTAGTCAGCATTCACATTCATCCTAACGGTGTCCAATAGAATTGGAGCTCTATAGCAGGTGATCTAAGGTGCTCCGAACCATGTTGAGCAGATCTTCACGGAGCTGGCTTTGTGCACAGGGTCATCGTCATGCTGGTACAGGTTTAAGTCTCCTAGTTCAGGAGGAATATTTTAAGCTAACGCATCCAAAGGCCTCCTATACAATTGTGAATGATCTCAAATGATTTGTGAAAAAGTCGTTTTCAAGCAATATTTTGTGTGCATTTTTTGGGTTGTTTGTGTTTCTTTGTAGTGGATTGTGACTGGACTTTTCTGCACACACGGGCAAATAAATTCAGTCCACAGTATAATTCTGAATAGAGCATCTCTAAAAACGATCAAAAGAAAATAATCGAAAGAAATCGAGAGTTGTTGCGTGAGAGCAGGTGCGCTGCCAGGGTAAAAACGTCCTCGCTTTGATCGAGAGCTCCTTCAGAAGCGCAGCGTCGCATCGTGCTGAAACAGAGCCATGGGTTCAGGCCAGCGCCTCGAAACATTACAATATTATTTCTGGGCAGATTGAGTAATAATTCATATTTATTGCTGTTTAATACACCATTTTTTCTTATTTATCTGTCACAGAGCACAAAAATACATAAATCAGAGATACGTGGATGCAGACTGTAACTATATGTAATTACCACAGCGTCTGGCTGAGCTGCTAATAAATGCAATTATCATGAAGCATATTGTTCATATTAGGTCACACTTCATGGTGTGGCAGATTTTTATGATTTTCACACAGAGTCTGAGACTCAGACTCTTTTCCCGGTGTTATGGAGCCATCACGACGTCTGCTTTAGCCTCAATCTTATTCAGTTTTATGATAACTTGTCTGAGAATGGAAACATATATTGTATAGAATATGGGCAACTCCACCAAGCTATGTGTGTACAATTGTGAACACAGACAAAAACTACAAAAACTACACAACAATCTACACAGCACTGAGGAACCATGGGATTGTGTTGTGAATTGTGAGGTGTCTGGACAGAAACCATGAGGCAGCTGGTGACATGAAACAGATAGGAAACCACAACAGGGTCTAACTACACCATCTGTCTGTCTGTCTGTCTGTCTGTCTGTCTTTTTTTCATTTCAGATTCTTTATTGGCATGACAAAAATACATTTTATATTTCCAAAGCATTAAGAACAACACAGAGAATGATTTAGAACATCTGAGCATTTAGCAATGTATAGAAATAATAAAAGAAAATATCAAATATATACAGAAATGTAGATAGCAAAACAAAACAAATACAGAAGTCATGTGACAAATACTAAACTTACAATTCTACATGTGTAATGGATTTTGGGGCTTTGGATGTAATGCTTACTGGTTGGTTATGTCTTGGTTATGGTTTTTCCTCAGGAGATGACAAGATGCTACAAATCTTGTCGCTATATTTGCACATTTGGCTTCTTCACCAAGCTAGAAGCAAAGATTTTCGGTTGCACTGTCTCTATGACACCTCTCTGTCTGTCTGTCTGTCTCTCTCTGACTCCTCTCTGTCTCTCTCTAACTCCTCTCTGTCTGTCTGTCTCTCTCTGACTCCTCTCTGTCTCTCTCTAACTCCTCTATGTCTGTCTCTCTCTGACTCCTCTCTGTCTCTCTCTAACTCCTCTCTGTCTGTCTGTCTCTCTCTGACTCCTCTCTGTCTGCCTGTCTCTCTCTGACTCCTTTCTGTCTGTCTGTCTCTTTGACTCCTGTCTGTCTGTCTCTCTCTGACTCCTGTCTGTCTGACTGTCTTTCTGTCTGTCTCGTTTTGACTCCTTTCTATCTACCTCTATCTGTCTGCCTCTGTCCGTCTTTCTCTCTCTCTTTCTCTCTCTGTTCGTCTGTCTGTCTCTTTCTCTTTTTCTGCCTGTGGGTCTCTCTCTGATGCCGCACTGTCTATCTGTTAATATGTCTGTCTCTAATTGACCTCTCTCTGTCTGTCTCTTTTTTTCTCTGTCTTCCTTTCTCTCTTTGACTTCTCAGTCTGTCTCTCTTTGAATCCTCTCTGTCTCTGACTGTTTGTCTCACTCTACATCTGTTTGTTTCTCTCTTTCTTTGTCTGTCTGTTTGTCTCCCTGTCTTTCTTTAACTCCTATCTGCCAGTCTGTCTGTCTGTCTTTCTGTCTGTCTGACTACTCTTGGTCTGTCTGTCTCTTTCTCTGTCCCCCCCCCCCCCCCCCCCCACCTTTCTCTCTTTCTGCCTGCTTGTTTTGCTGTCTGTTTTTTCCACCTTTCATTCACTGCCTTTCTCTCTGTCTCTCATTCTTTCTTCCTTTTTCTCTCTCTCACTTTCTCTCTATTTCTCTCTCTTTTCTTTCTCTCTCTCTCTCTCTCTCTCTCTCTCTCTCTCTCTCTCTCTCTCTCTCTCTCTCTCTCTGGACTCCAAAGGTCATTTTATGCAATTAACCTCTGCTCTGGGAGAAAATTTAGCCGGCCGTGTGATGGAAATGCTCCTCATGGTGAAGGTTCCGTATGTCTCGTCCCGAAGCTCGTGTTCTCGTTCACCTCGATCGTTTCTGTAATATTCTTCATCACGTCCGCACAGGAAACTCATTCAAAGCACATAGAGATGGAGATTCTTTTCAGGTTCACTAATAAAAAATAAAAGTGTATTTATGAGGAATGTTTGTGTGTGAATCAAGTCATCAGAGTTCACACGATGAAAATTTCTGGGTTGTGGCTTTTTTATTAGGTTTATTATGAGGAAGATGAGCCGAAGACGTGTTCTCACTGCCTTTGGTGGAGCAAGTTCAAATATCTTGTGTAGTTATATACAGTAGTGTCCTGAACCTCAGCTGCTTTAGAAGAGTTCTTCAAAAGCTAAATTGAAAGGCGGTTAAATAGAAAGGTGGATGTAAGAAATAATAAGAAATAATTTCGTGTTTTTTTCATAGTGAGAGCACAGCGGAAAAAAATTATAAATATATTACTTAAAAAGGAAAAGGACTAAAAAAATGTATAGAAAAATATTGTAAAAGTAAATACTAAAATAAAATAAAAACTACAGCTAAAAACATCAAACACTTAAACTACTGAATTAACATTTAGAAATGTTACAGGTATATCAAAAATAAAATTAATTTAAAAAAATGCACTACTGCTGTGATAACCTGACCCACAACTGCATTTACACTGGGCTTATGATGATGATGATGATGATGATGATGATGATGATGATGATGATGATGATGATATTGGTAAAAGATTGTCTCTTCATATCTTTCTTTTCTTTTATTTTTTTGCCTGCTCTCTCTGTCTCTGCATCTTTTTCTTTCTGTCTCTCTGTCTCTCTTTCTTTCTGTCTTCTGTTTCTGTTTTGTTTCTCTCTCTCAGATTTCCAAAATCCCTTTCAGATTGGCATGACAAATACCTGTGTGTATATTTATATTAAGTACGAAAGGCAGAAAAAAGGAAAAGAGTGCAGGAGAAAAAAAAAAAAAAAAGACAAAATAAAAGCAAATGAAATATTAATATCTAAAAAAAAAAACAAAAAAAAAAACAGGAAATAATGCGAACGATGTACATAAATTAAACACAATCTAAATGTTACAAAAAGATTTAAAGGAAAGAAAAATTAATCTTAAAAACAATAATAACAGTTATAAGGAAACAAAGGGGCAAGGCAGATCACTTACTGTTCCTAATAATAATTACTAATATAAATATTTCTGTATTATTAATATAATAATAATGTACTTACTGTAATATATTTCTTTATTTCTCTCTCTCTCTCTCTCTCTCTCTCTCTCTCTCCCTCTCTTTGTGATGTAAATGTTATGATGCTTTGGGGAAACTGGCACGTGTGAGATCCTCAGTAACCGAACCCGCAGTGCCGCGTCATTCCACCAGGTGGCACTGTTGCACAAGGTAAATCATTTTTCAGTGCTCCCTGTGCGAGTCCCATCTTCCAACCACAGCTGGATGTTTTACATTTCCAATGCCACAACACATGTACACATGGTTTAAAGCACAAATCGGATCTGACCGGGTGCACCGCCGAATTTATTCCGTCTCTGAAACGAGCGACTCTTCAAACGTGGTGTTCACGAATCTTTCTGAATGCTTACGTTCCCTGTTTATATGTGGATTTTTCACATTAGAGCACCGATTTGTAAACCATGTGTGGATGTAGCACAATTACTGTAAATGAGGGTCACTGAAATTCAACGTGTTTTAGACTCTGCTGTCTCCCCCTGTCTCTCGGGCAGACTCCATATTATTTCTCAAAATAATCAGTTTCGGATTGATGAATCCAGACAACGAAGACTCTACAGCAATGTGTGTAACAGAACTCGACTGTAAACACACACAAGCTTTTCAATCGTCATGTCCTTCAACATTTGGTGAAAACTACCATAAAACTTTTAGCATCTAATTTTGCAGTTAGACACGAATATATTACCATATTAAACCCTTGACATGTCTATAATTCCAATGTTTAACATGGCCAAAGCTCTCCAGGCCTTCCAATAATATACTGCAGCCATTCTGTTCGCCGCCACTTAAGTGTTTGTGTTCATAAGGGGAAAAAAAATCGCTCTCGTCTGCTGGATTTTTGTTTTCAACCGCATGCATTATGATAATTGGTTGCTTTTTAAAGAGAAACTCGATCCAGTGCGTGTAGATAATTACACAGAACTTGGTTTCCAAGAAGAAGAATTTCCTCTCTCTTGTTCTCTCTGAACTTTTTAAGATCCTCCATTTTTGCACATACCCACACAGGCTGAAACAGAAAAGCGAAAAATAGAGCAAGAAACGCAGAAAAAGAGCGAACAGACCGTCTACGCATCATTTCAAATCTAAAATGTGATAATGAAAGACAGGGGAAAAAAAAAAACAACAACAACAATAAGGCAATAAAAGTTAACCTCAGACAGAGTAGAGCCTGACTTTAACACATCATAACATTGTTTATTGGCCTACATCGTTTAGCTTGTTTGGATAGCTAGCAGTCTCGGGTAACCGCCGCTAATTAGTTCCCATAAAGCTGCGCTGGTGCAAACAGCCCACGGAAGCCGAGCCTTAAATTAACACTCACAGTGTGCTGAAAAGGACATAAATTACATTTTAATTGCTCCGTCTAATTCCAGGAGATGCATGTTTGCTGAGATCAAACCTATCATAATTAAAAATGTTCCATTTCATTTCTTTTCTGTTTTTCTGCACCCCCACATCCCCCGTCCCCACCATCCTGCTCATGCAGAGTTAATGAGAAAAGCTCAAATATTCCTCGTATGAAGAAGACCGCTCTTTGCCAAACTTTGATTAAGGTATGATTAAACCAGTTTATGGAAACTATTGCATACATAAATAGATAAATACTCTCACCATTAATTCAGATGAAGAATGAGATTGGCGTTTGGGGTAATGTGAGTTACTGGGCTGACATGACATGAAGTTTTTATTTGCACAGGAATTGAAAAACTAACTGAACTAGTGTCTGGTTTGACATCAAGCTTCTTAAATATAGATTCTGCATTCACTGAATCTGGGGCCTGAAGGAGAACTTGGGAGAACACCATATTACTCAAGTGGGCCTAAACCAAAACCTTGAAGAACACCATGTTGTTCATCAAGTGGGCTTAATACCAAACTATGTATAACACCATATTTTCTACTTTAGGGACCTGGAAACAGAACCTTGAGGGCCACTCTTGTTCTTTTAGGGAGCATAAACAAGAACTTTGAAGGCGACACCTGCTTTTTTTTTAGCGGGCCTAAAGCAGAACATTGTAGAACACCGTATTTCATTCTCTAGGGGGCTTAAACTAGAACCTTGAAGGACACTATATTTCTCCTTTAGAGACCTGAAAGAAAAACTGTATACTTTTAGGAGCTTAAATTAGTTTGTAGGAGAACTAAGGTGAAACATTAGATTTGTTTAGTAAATCTCTCTAAGCCATCTGTGTTTTCAGTTTTGTCTTTTAACATCATGATCATAAATGCTGCGCTCAAAGAACTATCCGTAAAGTAAAGGACATTCATTTATATGGGGACACTTTTATCTAAAAGACCCTACAGCTAATAGAGAATCCAGTGGAAGCTTATAGCTGAGCACTTTTTTTTTTCTTTTTGGTTTTCTTCTGGGATTTGAACTCAAAACCTTTTGGTTGCTGGTGCGGAACCGTAATCTCTGAACTTCGATGCCCCAAGACAAGACATGAGGTATTTGTAATGAAAGCGTTTACTGTAAAATATGAAATTGGCCGTAATCAAACATCTGTGGTGAATTTACAAAAAAAAAAAAAAAAAAACAAACAAAAAAAAACAATCCACCACGGCCAAGAAGACTTGCTACAGTAACATGGTCTTGAAGGTAACAAGGCATCGTTGGAGGAAAACAGGCCTGGGGTTGGAAACTCTGATAAACAGATGAAGCGTTCCAGAAATGTTGAATATCTTAGCTGAAATAGGCAATTATAGAGTTCAGGCCTCGCGCAGCCTCAAGCCACAGCCAACCACAGGGAGCAGGCTGGAGCCATTTCATGTCTGAATTCACAAGGAGGTTCTTGGCCAAGCCTCAAGTCTGTAAACCATGTATTCATTGCACTAGCTCATGCAGATACACATGTTCAGCAAGATGTAGACACACACATGCTTGAGCAGGGCAAATAAGCAAGTGCATATAGATAACAAACCACGTAACGTTTCGAGACTTAGTACAATTCTTTCCTTTTTCTACTCGTTCTTCTTCATCCTTTACTTCTTGTTCTTCTTTCACTACTACTTCTACTAATGATAAGCTTAAAAAATAAATAATATCTGTTTGGCCTCTGTAGCATCTCAGATTATGTATCAAGACTAGCGGACGACAATTATTCAGCACTGATAGTTGATTGCTGGAACAAAATCCATACAGATAGTTTTTCCGAGTCTCTGGAGCGTCTGAGAAGGTCCTCAGAGAAGTTCCCCTACAGTACGAGAGCGGCTTCTAGAGACGAATCACTGACGCAATGTGCTAATTATTCCTTTTGAATGTACTGTTTTTATTTTTATTTTTTTAGTGATACTTGTTTTAGTGATGCAGATTTTATATTTTCCTTAATATTAAATAATATAATTAATATATTCATATTTATTTCATGATGCAGTACTGTTTGTAATTTTTTTTAATGAATTTCAGTACTATTTTACATGGTGTTCTTTTTTTTTGTTGTTTTTTTAATCCGGTATCCTTTTTAAAAACTCTTGGTTGACCTGTAATCAATACAGTAAATACAATATTGTTATTTACAAAAACAATTAACCAATTAAATTCAGCTCCGCCTCGTTCACTGGGATTCAAGCTTTTTGCACAGTTTTGAGGGCGTGGCTTTATAAGGTAACAGTGCAGGAAGAGTCTAGCTAGTGCTAACTTTTTTATTTTTGTTTGTAATTTTTTTTTTTATATATATATAAATGCACTACAAAAGCGACTACAAATTTTTTGTTTTGAATCAAATGGGTCATGTGACTAAAACCACCATTGCTTTTGAATGGCACCATTTTCTTGGTCCACACTACAACGTCAAAAAAGCCGCCATTTTTAAATCCTTTTATTTGAGAGCGTTATCGAAGAACATTGATTTCGGTTTTTACGGTGTGGACGGAAGAACTAAAACAAAAAGAAATACGATTGCGAATTGCCGTGGACAACGCCTGGACTTGTATGATCATTTGACGATCAGTTTGACCTGCATGGTTTCTCATTTATATATATCTTATGTGTTCATCGTCAACCACATCGGTGACCATCTGTAGGAGTTTGAGTGTCGGAATATTGGAATATTCACGTTGAGAAAACACGAGCGAAGTAAGAGTCAAGAGATGCAATAAAAATGAAGCAGTGAAAGAAAGAGAAAGAAAGAGGGAGAGATTAAGAGAGGGGCTCAGCTGTGAGCAATGCCTGCCCAGATGACAGTAAATTGAAGAAAGCACAATATGAGCAGGTTTGAAAGCTCTTGAGTGACTTGCAGAGACGGGACGAGGTGTGTGTGCTCAGGAGCCTGCACGCTTCCCTTCTCCTCCTCAGCATCAGACTGTAACCACTGACAGATCACTGATTAGACTCGGACATTAGTCAAGAAATCATCAGCACAACCGTGACTCTGATCGCATTCGAACCTGTTTGCAAACCGAGCCATATATCTATAAAATAATTCAGGGTTAAACAGCTTTAACAGTTAATTAATGCACATTCCATTAATAGAACGGGTTTGAAATTCAGGAAGCGGAAAAAATTCAGCTTCAGCGCTTGTGTTTAGCTAATTCCCTCCTGACAGCGCTGCCGAGGAACTTGCAGAAGATTACGGTTTTCTCTTTAATTATGGCAGCTCATTTGCATATCTTTATAAATCGTGATGTATGGTAATGCGCACGTTCTGTAGCGTCTCGCGACTCGGATGCGTCGTTTGCCCTGAAAATGTCAGCAAATATTAGTTTTTCTGTCGTAGCTCTAGGTTTTAAAAAAAAGGAAAAAAAAAAAGGATTTATTGTCATCTTTTACATTTTCAGTATCGGGAATCGGGCGGTGCTCATTTTTGTAGATGATCCCAGATATTATAAATACACTCAATGGAATATATAGATTGCTATGTGCTTTATGAACATCCCATTCCACATATAGTCCCAATTTGTTGTTATAATAACCTCCATTCTTCTGGGAAGATGTTTGACGAGATGCAGTGCAGTCAGCATTCACATTCAACCCAATGATCTTAAAAGAGCTGGCTTTGTGCACAGGAGCATTGTCATGGTGGAACAGGTTTGGGTTTCCTCATTCAAGTGAAGGGAAAATGTAGACATATTTAGAACTTTGAATATTTAATTCTGTGCTTGTTGTATAGGAAGGAATCAAATATGGGTGGAAAAGTCGGGTGTCTCAACACTTTCATCAATCAAGCAAGGGTCCCAAACGACCGGGCTGTGGATCGGTACCTGACCATGGATCATTTGGTATTAGGCCACATAGAAAGAACAATTTTTTTTAACTTATTATTTTATTTCCATTTTATTGACTTTTGTGGTCTGTATAGTGTTTTATTTAAAAAAAAAACAACAAAAAAAACAACTTCCACCTATGCCAAATTTCTGCACTTGTTTCAGTTGCAAATGTTTTGAGTGAAACTGGTCTGTGGTGCAAGAACAATTGGAAACCAGTTGCCATAGACTGTATTAAAAACGGAAGTTCTGAAATGTTTGGAAGTACAAATGAAATCACACACTGTTAATAAAAATTAAACTCACAGAAAGGCTTTTTTTTATAAGGTAACAATTGGTTACTCTTTGAAGGACCCTTGAAGAACTTTGTTTCCTCTTTATGTATGTTTGTTGTAGTTTGCTTCTAATTAATACAAGTGTGGCACTAATTCCAGATTGCTCAATCATTTTCCGTCAGAAGATAAAAATTTGGCTCTTAATCAGTTCTTTGTGGGTTTCTTGAATGATTATGGGTTCTCTTCTGAGGTTTTATCTGCATAAGGTTCGTGCACAAGTTCAAATGACATTTAAGGAACAGAAGAAGGAGTGAATCCAAACCAAAAATCAATGTTTTTAACCTTCACAAAATGTGGCCAAAGTAAGTTACTTCTTGTACTTACTAGCATTATAACCAGAATTCCTATTTTTATTTTTTTTTATTTTTTTCAAAAAGTATAAAAAATTATGGACATTTTCCATAATGGTGTGTGTGTGTGTGTGTGTGTGTGTGTGTGTGTGTGTGTGTGTGTGTGGTAAAATTCTAACTAAGAGTTTGTAAAATAAAAAAAAACATGCATCTACACTAATCTAGATGCATTTGTAAATGTAAATTGTAAAAAAAAAAAAAAAAAAAATTTATATACATTTTTGTGTTCTGTCTACAGCACAAGTTTGTCCAAGTGGTACTGTGTTACAATAGAAATTAATTGTAATGATATAATCTGTGATTTGCAGTTGCACGACTGTCTAACCAATTAATGGAGAATTCTAATGTGGGATAAATGGGATTCAGTTGAACCATTTTTACTCTTATTAGATTTTCCACATTTTAAAAGTGCCATTTTATGTATAGTGTTTTTTCCCACTAATTTTCGATTAGCAATGTGTACTTTATAATAATTAGCGCCATGGTTGTCAGAGTTTGATTACAATAATTACCACAAAGCATCCTACATGGCAAGTGGCACTCAGCCACATGCACCTTTTCATTACAAAGCATCGTGAGTGAGTAAAAACCGAGTCGAGGCGAATGAAAAGAAGCCGCTCGTATATCGGCTTTCATCAGTCCTGCTCCTTTTTGTGCATGACTCCCGTCTTCAGGGCGAGTATTAGTCTCTGTCACTTTCAAAGGAAAGCAGTGAATCAAACAACAACCAAAAGGAAACGCTCTTAAAGCTAACCTGGAAGCTTGAAATGTATCTGAAAACACAGCTTGGGTATTGACATTACTTCTCTCTCTCTCAGTCTCTCTGTCTCTCTCAATGCATCGGCTTTGATCCTTGCATTATACTCCATATTCACGTCTTTATAAATGATATTATTCCATAAGAGGACGACGGATTGGAAAATATCTTTAGATCAAGCGATTGCTCAGGATTGCTCTCCTCATTATGCATATCAAGTGCATCAATCTCAGCGAAGGCGCACTTCACATGGGAGATGTTTGAGAGGACATTTTAGTGCTGCCGGCCTCCATCGCACTTCCACCCATCACAATAGGGCTTTGAGATATAAAGGCAGCTCCGTACCTGACCACGGTGGGCTAAGAACCCAGATTTCATTAGCAGGAGCCTAGGAGAAGGGCCAAGCACACGCCAGAGCACGTGATTTTGCACTCCAGTGCACGCTCTGTAATTTTGTTTTGTTTTGAGTTTTTTGTTCTTTCCTGCTACGTTTCATGTGACCCATCTGCTGTGTTGCTGTAAGTAAATGCACCTCAGGCTTTGGAGTGGTCAGGTTTGTTTTCTACATTGCTGGTAAAAAGGCCATCTTCAAAAAAATTGTTGTTACTAGAGATGGTCTGTTTGCTGATGTTTCCTCAAGTGCAGGAGAAGTGTTTTTTTTATATTAATTTCTACATAATGAATATGATGCGTATGTTTTCTTTTTTATGAAGGTTTCTTATCATCTTCCTAGCTAATCAGTGTGGTCAAGATGACTTCTAAATCTCTGTAGTGAACATGAAGAAAATCCGGGCAGTGTCTGGTTAAAAAAAAGAAATTTTGGACCTCTGAGACACCAGGGGGTGCCATAATAATGTAGGATTTATTACTATAAAGATCTGAAAGACGGAAGTAAGCATTTGAAGAAAAACACATTCTGTCCACGCGCTTGTTACAAAGCAAAGCACGCGGGGAAAATGATTTTGTAGCTGAAACTCAAACATAAAAAAACGTTTGTGTTGCTCAAAGCCAATTAGCAATCGTTGACATTTAGCCCCGCCCATAAAACTTGCAGAGAAACGAAAGGGTCAGTTAGGTGATTTTAATCTTGTGAAAACTTAACTAGGTTCAAACGAATAAACATATAATAATTTCAACATCCAGTGTATAATAATGTAACATAGTTTAGAGCTCCTGAGCTGCACACAACACGAGACCCTAAATGCTCACGGCCACACAATCCTGCAGCTCTCTAGAGGGCAGCAGTCCAGCGACGCTATCGATCGGCGTGTCAGGGGCAAAAAGCGCGTTTTCTAGCAGCCACCGTGCCGGCCGAATCAGCGGAGACACGAGTGTTATCTGTGGTGCAGACAGTGGCCTGGAGCGGACCTGAAAAATCCCAGAGCGCCAGAGCTATCATCGAGACAGATATGTGCAGAAGAACTTCATCTGCTGAAAATGAACATTGGAACATGGAGTCATCAGCCTTGCATGCTAATCTGTTCCACCTAGTTGTTAGCACGAAGAAATATGAATGATAACGTCGTACAAAAATTTTAACACATTTTCATTCTCCATCCTGCGACACTGTGTTACTGTATGGTTAAAGAAAACCCTTCACTTTCTGTCTAATTCAAAAATGTTTTTTTTATATCTTCTTCTTCTTTCGGCTTCTCCCATTAGGGGGCGCCACAGTGGATCATCCATCTCCATACCCCTCTGTCCTCTACATCTGCCTCTTTTAAACCAACTACCTGCATGTCTTCCTTCACCACATCCATAAACCTCCTCCTTGGCCTTCCTCTTTTCCTCCTTCCTGGTGGCTCCATCCTCCGCATCCTCCTACCGATATACCCCATGTCCCTCCTCTGCACATGTCCAAACCATCTCAATCACACCTCCCTCACCTTGTCTCCAAAACGTCCTACATGTGCCGTCCCTCTAATAAACTCGTTTCTAATCCTGTCCATCCTCATCACTCCCAACGAAAACCTCAACATCTTCAGCTCTGCTACCTCCAGCTCCACCTCCTGTCTTTTACTCAATGCCACTGTCTCTAAACCATACAACATCGCAGGTCTCACCACATAATTTAGTTTTTAATACTTCAGTTTGAGTTGAAATACATTTAAATGCTTTTACGGACTATAAATCACAGCGCTAACGGGATTGTAAACCATGACATGTTAACAAAGGAGAATGGATTCCGATCCAGATGGTCCATGTCTTGTCACCTCACAGGGTTTGAAGCTTGTGTTTATCATCGTGGTTTAGGTGCTCCTAAGAGTTCATAGGCTCAACAATATAGACTTAATGATAATCAACTGGTTTGCTGCTTTTTTTTTTAACCATAAAGTACGCAATTATTAAAGGGATTGATTTATAATCTCGCTCATCAGCTGTCTAGATGAGGCTCGGTTCCTTTTTGAGTCTCAGGGCTTCTACCTCCTCTACCCCTTAACACAGTATTTATTTTATGTAAAGCTGTTTGTGAAAATAAATATACAATACGGTCAAGAATCTAGAAGTCAGCCGAGGCGACATGACCATAATAGCATCAGTCTTTTACACTGTACACATTTCAGAGAATTCACAGCTATACTAGATTTAAGGATTTCGATTTAGATTCAAAATACACGATCTGAAATCTTGTCTCCAGAAAAGTTACCCAATGGGAAAAAATACAGTTATAAGTGTAAATTTGTTTTTATCCCTTTCATAAACATTTCATGCATGTGTAGGGATCATAGTCAGCTTATGAACTCCATATGAAGAATGTATGAAGGATGTGTGAGGGTGAGCGAACCTGTATTACGAGCATGGATGTGGGCGCAAATGGAAAGAGTACGATTATGAGAAAATGATGGTGTAAAAGCGAGAATCGGAGGGATGGAGTCAGGGCCAAGCTCATTATCAGTCTGCAGCAAAGTCACAGTTCGGCCCTGGCCACAGTGGCACTGCTGATTATCTACACACCGAGCTGCAGGCTGGACATCACTGCTCCAAAATGACTCTCTTAATAAGCCAAGCGGCTCATCAACCCGGCCGAGGGGCTAATGGCGTCCCACTGGTGGTGTGCTTTTATCACATGTGATTTTCTTCATCTTTCTCTCTTCCTCTTCTTCCTTTTCTTTTTCCTTCTATTCCAAACTTACGGATAAACAAACCCCGGACCTCGTCTTGTCTCCATATCATTATAAAGCTCCTAAAACGGGTTCTCGTGAGCTGACCAACACGTGAAGTGTTAACCGAGCATGCAGGTTAATTGTGTGTGTGTGCGTGTGTGTGTGCGTGTGTGTGTGTGTGTGTGTGTGTGTGTGTGTGTGAGTGTGTATGTGCACACAAAATGCTTTCACACTGAGTAATGGAATATTTTTTATTTCTTAACTGAATACACATTCCTCCCCGGATACGGATGAAAAGAGTCTGAGGGAACATGAAGCCCAGGGTCGTTTTTTGGGGTCATGCAACAAATATCTCTCGCTATTCATCCACGTCGTCTCTCTGACAGGACACCGGCGATGCCACCATTTCTTAGTGTCACTGGGACCCAAGCTCAGAGTTTTGTAGGATTATAATTGGTGAGCAGATGAATGTTAATAAATAATAATAAAAACAGATGCCGCTCAGGACGTGGCAGGAATTTTCACTCTTTGGCAACATTTTAACAAACAAAGAATTCACGATCTTTTATTTCTGCTGCATATTCAGTTTATGGAAAGCCACAAATAAAATGAATATCGTGCAAAGCTTGACCCATCGCTTACTTATTTTTACACTCAATGATATAAAAGCAATGAAGCCGAATCGAAGAGATCCAAAAAAAAAAAAGAAACGTTTATCAATGGAGTGTTAATAAAACAAAAAAAAAGCATAGATAATTCCTCGCAACGTTACGCCGTAAAGCAATAAACGAAATTGTCTATACATAAAGGCACACTGTAATTACGCCATAATTTGGCGAAATGTTTCGAGCGACGATGATGATGATGATGGTGGTGATGGTGCCATTCTTTGGATCTGACTTCCTTTCCTACACTGCCAACCATTCCATGCTGCATAAATCAACGTCTGTGTTCTGTTTATTTGCAATTATGCACACAATTACGGCCTGTCATCACCGCGGCTCCTTATCGAGACTCGAACCCCGTCGCCTCTTCACTAAACGCCACTAAAACCTCCCCGCCAGACGGCCGATTCCTTATTAAATTCATCTTTTTGCCATTTTTCCCGAGTGCCTTTTGATGATTTAGAGTAGGAAGAAGATTTAAACCAGTTTCTGTCTGCAATTAGGCAGCGTAATTAAGTTTAATTTGTACTCCCCATTAAAAAAGCGGAGGAGTTGCTGGGTGTAATTAACACATCTCTCCGGTTTTAATCCTTCTCTCTGTAATACAGACGTATTGGTGGCCATGTTGAGGCAAACAGAACATGACAACATGTACCCGAGAGTAAAGAGGGCCGAGGTTGCGTCTCGTCTCTACACCGACGTTAATTATTTTCGCATGGTGTTTAATAACATCAAGGCCCTCAAGCTTTCCAGATCCTTCTCTGTACTCGTCAGTTCAAACATCGTGTGATCGCAAAACCAAACAGCGGTGTATAATTACTGTTGTTTTATTGTGTTATTAATTAATGTGTGAATGTCATACTTTTTATCTGTTTATTGTTAGTATTTTTGTCCATTACATTTATTGCTCCTCTCATTGAGTGATATTTTCTAGCGTTTGTGAAGTTTTTAATGTTTTTAATAGGAATTTGTTTTAGATTTACTTAGCGCGTGTTAGCTTCGCATTTTATTTTGTTTCGGTTTTTATATACGTTTTAATTGTTTGCAATTTGAGGTTTTTATTAGCTATAATAACTTTATTTTTATATAATAGCTTTAAATTAGATTTAAAGTACAGATATTAAAACAGAAAATGTAATTTGCATGGAACCAGTGGAGGTGAACTATCTTGCTATGGCAAAATTGTTTCAGTTTTTGTTATTATCTCAGTTATTTCCCTTCCATTTGCAAGTAATTATATTTAACACAAATCTATCCACGCAAGCTTATTTGCTCGTTAGCCTGCTACGCAAGAGCAGCAAATAAACAGATTTGTTATTGAGCTAGATGGTGTAAAGGGAGGTTAAGTGTACCAGGTGGGTGAACGGGTGAGTGTTAGTCTCTCAGATCCGTGTGTAAAGCTGAGCATCGACTGAGACGACTCCCGGAGGACCCTGGGGTCATCTGTAAGCACTCGTATACCACTTCCTGCTCTGAACCAATAACGGTTGCTGTTCAGAAACAGTGGAGGCTTTTTACAGCTCTGTTTTGTTTAATCTCCGGAAAAGGCTGTCCCGCATGCCATCATTGGGAAGATACTCTGTAAATAGATCATTAATGATTCGAGTGAAACAAGCAAACCCGCGGCTCTCGTCATGGCCGACACGACCGATAGCTTTACATCGATCGGCTCCAAAGGTCAGCAGCTGCTCGGCTCACGTAATCCGGTTATCCATGCACTCTCTGTGCTCGGTTTGTTCGCGCTAACTCGAGCTCACGCACTGGATTTTTCCAAAGTCCCTCTCATTCTTTTGCTCTACTTTGAACCCGTTCTTTGGAGAAACGCAGACCAAACATCACATCTGGACAAGACTTTGAGGCTATCAGCCGTCTCAGCATCCCTATCTATATGTACAGTACAGAGACTCTATGAAGGAGTGGAGACACTTTCGTCTTGGTGGCAAACAACCAGGTTCTTCTAACCAATATTCTCTGAAGGGAAAAGGGAAGCAGGGACCCGAAACACAATCGCGTTTCTGATTCCTTATACAATCGAGTCTGTCATCTTTGTACATTCATTAAATAAAAATGGCCATAATACTTAATTTACTTCATTGTCCTGAACTCTGGATATATGCATATGCATTAAAATACAAACAATCATCTCATTTTGTCTATCGCCTTTACTGTACTCTATTATACCATACAGTTATATTCTGTACTTTGCCATACTTTACTATACCTATACAGTTCTACACGCTACAGAACTATACTCTATAATACTGTAATCTATTGTATATATTTGTATTGTGGTGAAAAATATTACAATATAATGGAAAAACTTCACATGGAATGCTGGCTGGAACGGGTATGAGTGTTGGTATGGTTTATTTAAATTCTTAAAGTCCACATATTTAATCTGAAGTACAAAAATCCACCCGACATTTTATATGGTCTCTCAGATTTGGACTTTACAAACAGAACAAGGTAACTCCATTGCTGGAGATGACCCTGGTACAGGAAGTGAAGCACGGGAGAAGTGTTTTAGGGAGTCGGCGAACGCCACCTCTTCTCTTCAGACAGCATCGGGTTCTGTTTGTGTACGCGAGTTCCCCTTCAGGAACTCGAGCTGCGTCGAAACGCTATGGCTTCCCATAGCGTTCCCATAGCGTTTCGACGCAGCGTCTCGTTCCCTCGGGGAACTAGGGTTACGGTCGTAACCTAGAGACGTTTCGCAGCGAAAGGCCAAATTCTTTCTCGCTTTACATTTCAGAACACTTTGAGTGAGTCCATTAAACAGCAGACGGCTTCTCTGATGGGCTTCAGCACAGAGTGACTCGGCCACACGCTTTTACAGCCTCATACACACGCTCTGAGGCGAGGCGGGTCAGAGGCCCGGCCTGTAAGCAAGACCATATCGATTCTCCGTTTTTTTTTCAGCAGAGCAGGAACAGCATTCGCCTGGTTCTGCTCAAACACAACACACACACACACACACACACACACACACACATACACACACACAGCCTCTTTTTCAGAGGAAGTCTTAATGAGGCAGTAACAGTAAAGGATGGTCCACGGTTCACCTTTTGTTTCTCAGGTCATTCTCACGGCTGCAGAATTCACAATCTGCTCCAGGTTTTAGATTTCAAGCAGCAGAAATGTTCACCATTTAAATATATTTTTTTGTTAGTTTCATTTGTTTAAAACACATTTAAAGACTTTAATTGCAGAAATGTGGAATTGGGAGAGATTTGTATTAGCAGATATATTAATTTTTAGTATATAAACCTGTTTAATTTTAAAATGATCAGTTTGTAACTAAAATATAAATGTTTACATACAATATTTGTATTCGTTTTGTTTTAGTGTATTCATCATATTCTTTTTAAATGCAGTATCGATATTATTTTAATGACTAATTTAACTTTGAAGTATTTAAAAAAGGGTGAATTTTATGCAGGATTGAAATTTGTAAAGGATTTTTTTTATGAAGTTTTTATTTAAAATAAATATTTTTTAATAACCCTAAGTGCAATTAAACTTAAAATCCAACAAATGAAACTAATTACCAAAAACAGGTGGAAGGACTTGACTCTACAGGTTCAGTCAAATTTTTATATTAGAATATTTTAATTTTTATATTAAAATAGATTTATTATCTATTTAAAACTTCAAATCAATTCAATAAGAATTTCAATCATCATCTCTAAAAGACCTTTTACTACTATTATATAAGTAGGTAGAACTTCAACTCACTTCACTTGGTTAGAACACTTCAGGTTTCACCAGTATAATCAATAGCCAATCGGAGTCCTCATTCAGATGTGAAGGTGCAACGGTTTTTGTCTAACATATCCCCTTTTTGTGTTGATATATATTTCCCGGATGTTGTGTCTTTTATTTATTCGGACTTTGCTCATTTTTTAATAGTCACATGTCACGTTATTGCCATGTAATTTTTGCCTACTAATAATTACAGTACGTAAGCAGTTATCTGATGGGCATTAGGGTTGCAAAGGGGCAGAAATTTTCCTATAAACTTTTGGAAACTTTCCCGAATCTTTCCAATGGTAATTTTTTACATCTTCCAAGTTGGAAACTTACCAGGAGTTTATGGGAATTTACAGATTCTTAAGGGAATTAATTAGAAATTTTGAGAAATTTATAGAATCATATGCAAACATAAATATAGACATTTTGTTTGGTCATAAGCTGACATGCATGCAAACGAATACAGATTTAAAAAAATTGTTACTTGGTTTTAATTGTTAAGAAAGTTTTAAACATATGTCTATGTAATATTTATGTAATTTAAGTGAATACTTGCTAAAATTGAAATTTTTTGACATTATATTGTGTGCAGGATTGAAGAAATGATGTGTGTTATGGAGGAATGTATGGTGCATGTAGGGGGCGTGGCCTCAGCAGTCCTGCAGTAAGTGTGCATGTGATTGATGATGGTAGAAACTGCACTGAAAATGCATTAAATCTGATTGTTTTAACCAAAATTACCCTGCAAAAGTTTTTTTCCAACTACATTTAAGTTTCCTGTTATAGGCTCACCTGGAATTATGTAAATTGCCTTTTTTTTATTTCCATTAATAATGTTAATTCCCATATATTCCTATTAATTTTAATGGAAAGTTGCCAGTCTTGAAAATTCCTGGAATTTTGCAACCCTTATGGGCAGAAATCGTGTTTGTTCTTAATACAGCTGGGACTTGGTCTGATTATCATGCGGACTAGCATGTCTGGACAGCTAACCCCATCTGAATCATACTCAAGTGTAGTTTTGTGATAAAATGTTGCCAATATCTACTTTACTCTCCTGAGATCACGATTAATAATATACATGAATGTAAATTTGGGAAATGCTCCCATCGAAATTTTCACCTAAAATCCCAACTTGCTAACCACCTAGCTGCAGGTAAATTAGCCACGTGTACTGATCACTTCCATGTAACACTCCCTCATCAAAATCTTTGCATGTTAATTATGATTGGTTTAGTGACATCACAAACCTACTGACATCACAAGCCATGCTCATATGTAGCTCCGCCTCTTAAATCATTTTAAAGTCTCTTTTTTTTCAAATATTCAGTTCAGAAAGATTTTTAAGAGACTTAATTAGAAAGTCTGAAATGACGTATATAATCAACATCAGCTATGTTGTTTTTTGATTATTTTTTTTAATGGAAATTGAAAATTTAAAAGTGTCAAAAGACAAAATAAAAATCGTTACTAGAGTTAAAATTTTATACACGTGATTAAAGGTGTGATTATCATTAACGAGAATGAGGTGATCATGATGATGATGATGATCAGAGGCACTACTTTACAGTTTCTAGTCTTTGTGTGTGTGTGTGTGTGTGTGTGTGTGTGTGTGTGTGTGTGTGTGT